>PKML01063940.1:95550-128219 GCA_002933935.1 Eutrema yunnanense | reverse complement strand
ATTGGTGGCCTGTTGTTGGGATGATCAATCTCACTCAGCATTTGGTTAGCCAAATGTTGATGCATCACTTTTGTCGATGCAGGTAAAGATAAGGCGGGATCGTGGAATCGAGGCTGGTGAAGAGGGGATGACTAGGACCCGGGAGTTGTTCCGCTGTTGGGGTATCGATCGACGCTATGGGAGTATCGGTCGATACCAGTTGTGTTGTTGTTGTAAACCGTGTGTATCGGTGTAGTAATAATTGTATATTATTGTTGTTGGTTATTATTATTGCAAAAAGTTTTTTTTATTGCGGTGCGGTCGTTTCAACTACAACCGATCAAAGGCAAGAAATAACGTTAAGAATCCCCTTTACAACAAGGATTACCGAGGCGATCCTCCCCAGCGAAGAAATTGGCAGACTCCCGTTTGACGATGGGTCATCCGACCCTAATGTGCCGAGCCGGGTTAGAGGAAAGTAAAGAGGACGCGAGATTTTGCCGCCGATTCGCGGAACATTTAGAGGATGCCGCACTCGACTAGTTCTCAAGCCTAGACAGAATCTTGATCAGTAACATCCGGCAATTGTCCACTCAGTTTCTAAAACGTTTCGCCGCACTTATAGAGTAAGGAACCTCCGACGCCGACCTGTGGAGCTTGATCCAAGGAGCAACGGAACCATTGCGGAGCTTCATAGAACGATTCGAAGCAACGGCCTCAAGGGCATAGAATCTGAATGATCAAGTTGTGATTAATGATACAAGGTTTTTGCCGTGTATTAATTACTCAAAATGCCGGATCACACCGGGGTTAACACCCAAATTCTTACTATCAATTTGGCGCCGTTGCTGGGGAGGTTTAGCATTGATCATTAGGACTTTGATTCTTCTTGAGACTAGAGCTTTTTATTTTTTTTGTTGCTAATCTTTTCACTTCTCTTGTGATTTTCATGAAGGGAGTGACAACGAGGAAGCAACCATCAAGCTAGTGACGTTAAACGCGCCCCTTGGGGACCTCCCCAAGCCTATCCCTTGTCGAGCTTGAGACACAACAAGCAAATCAATAAGGGTCTCTTGGGTCAAAGGTCGTGGTATGTGATGAACGGAGGGCTTGAGCCAAAACGTATCACACTCCTCTCCTCCTCGATTCAATTCCAAGGTACAATTCTCACTCCACTTCATTGTATATATATTTTTGCATATTTTTACCTTCTCCTTGACTTTTGTTGCACCGGGACGGTGCAATTAAAGTTTGGGGGAGGGGTTTGTGTCATTTGACATTGTCGTTTTGTGATCTTATTTTGCCTTTTGCATCTTGAGTCTCATGCATTTTCAATAAATTTGAAAATTATGAAGTTTTGTGCATTACATGAAGGATCAAGTCTAGATGCATAGCATATAAGGTAATTTTGCATGAGCATTAGGAGCAATGATAGATTTGTCCTTGTAAAGTACCATATTAAGAGCCTAAATCCAATGCCATTGTCGCTAGTTACTTGATGCTTTGATCTCGTGTAGAAATTAAGAACGAACCATGCCTTGATCTCATGTCTTATTGTTCTTGCTTTGATTGATACAAACCTTGACTTGAATTCAACCTCATCTAAGTGATAACCATAAATTTGACTTGTAAATATTATGTTTGTGCAATCTATAATGAATTCGTGGATCACCTATACATACTTGGATATTCTTTCTCCTTTTTACCACTCTTGCTTATCCAAGTAGTCATATCCCATCATTGGAATGGTTTCCCTTACCCTAACCTTAGCCTTCTTTCAAGCCATTGTTATTAGTGTGTGAATTGTGAAGCCTTTCTTTCGAACAAACTTGGCAAAATGTGTTAGGTTTAGGGCGACAAGAGGGAATTCTCATGTAGATTTAGCTCCAACATCTCGGAGTTAATCTAGGAATAGGCTAGTTAGGATGGCGGTTCTTGATTCAAGTTTGGGGGAACGGTTTTAGACTTGGTGAACATTTGAGAATGGATTGTGGAAGGGAAAAGTAGAAAAGGAGAAAGGAAAAAAAAGGGATCGGATTTGTGTAGATTGGTTGGTGCAAAAATCATAAGACTAGCTCTAAAGAATAAGATAGCCTCAAAAGATAGAAGGAAAAAGAAGAAAGCCAAAAAGGCCAAAGCATCAAAGAATGAGAAGAGGCGTGAACCAAAAAGAAGAAAAGAAGAGCTAGATCACAACAAAAGAGCACCAAACCATGAAAGAACAAGGAAGAAGAAGTGATCCCCGAATGAGAAAAATGTGAAATGAAAAGACAAGAAGCATGTGGGTTTGAGAAGGCAAAATGCCTCAAGATAAAAAGGGTAGCTTAGGATATGGGCATAACGGGTTAGAAGCTTTAGGTTAGAGATACTCTAGACATTTGGGTAGATGAGAATTCTCCCTTGTATGAATAGGTTGCCTTTTACCTTTAGCATTTTGCTAAAGTTAGTTCATTTCATGAGAGATCCTTGTACCTAATAACCCATGCATGATAATGAGATCACCTTCATCTCATATCCTTACCCTTAGCCAAACGAACTCATTTGATCTTGCATAAACATGATTCACACCTATTACACTTAATTAATGTCAAGAGGTTGGAAGATATGAAAGTTTGTGTAGGTTGAGGTTCGAATGTAAGTCATGCAAGGATAAGTATGGCTAGTCACTTTTGAGTAAGTTATTTGATCGCATCAAGAAGTTTGCAACTTGGACATTGGGCTCAGATTCTTTTTATGGCACTTTTGGATTTGAGCTCCCATTTCTAGTCTTCTCCCTTTCTTTATTCTTGTTTGCTTGAGTTTGGGGGAATTGATATACTCATATATTGCATGTTTTAGCATGTATTTCATTTAGAGTTTTGTGTAATTCACATGCATAATCATGGTCTTGTCTTGCATTTAGGTCTCATTTAGAGATTAGAACATTTGCATTAGGTCTAGTGAGTTCTTGTATGTTTTGGAGTATTTCCTATGTGATTGGAGGCGATTGGACATAGTTGGAGAGTTGGACCTAAGTGGAGTGCAAAGCCCATCCGAGACGCCGGAAAGATGTATCTGGACGAAGACCCTCCGTTATGAATCAACCTTGAAGCTCTTCATGGAAGTTGTAGAGGAGTGAGTTATCTGTCTACAGAAGTTGGATTCAGACTATTTGGACATCTGGTTAAGGCGTTATAGCGGATATACTGAAGACGTCTCTGCCTGGCCGAGAAGCTCTAGCCTTACCACCTCATGCACCGGCCCGGGACAACACCATGCACATGCCCGGTGCTGAACCTTGCCTCGGACAGGGAGAATCCCGGACCCATACACCGGCCCATTCTTGCCCGGTGTTGCATCTTTCCTCGGACAAAACCACCCACCCGGTCCAAACATCCAAGATACCAGCCGAAGTGACTCAAAGATCAGGCCAAATGAAGATCTTCCCGTACCCAGTTTAATCTCAGGTCTTCATGAAAGTCATAGACAATCGAGCTGACTTTCGTTGAGTGGTGGTTTTATGTCATTCAGATCGTCCGTTCAAGAGATATGGCAAATATAGCAAGGACGTGTCTGTCTGGCATCCAAACGAGTTCTGCTCCAAATACGATGTTTGAAAGATCAACCCAGACGAAGGGTTTCCACTCCGATTCAGCTTTTGCGTTCTTCATAGTGGTTGTAGAGAATTGAGTTGGCAGTCTTCTGGAGGTGGTTTTAGGTCATTCGGATGTGAGATTCAGGAGTTATGGATGATTCACTGCAGACGTTCTTGACCACGACCCAGATTCGGCCGGGTCAATACCCGGTTTGTCCCGGGTTCGGGTTGACCCGGTCCGACCCAAAATTATTTAAATAGTGAAAAACCTAATTTTTAGATCTAAGCTTTCTTTTCCTAGAGTTGGGTTTTATCCCAAACTCTTCCTAAGATGATTTTGGATAGATCTTCATCATTCATGCCACTCTAGTGAAGGATTCTTCAACCTATCTTTATATTATGTTTATTTAATCTTTGTTCTTTACCTTTATGTCTCTTTTTATCTTGTGTTCTATCTTGTTCTTCATGTTTAGGCTTATGACCCCTTTTTGTTGGATTTTGGATTATGCTTGATTTTGATGGTTTGATGATTGATTTGTGATGCTTATGTTCTTGATCCTTGCTTTGCTTTCTTGTTTAGTGTTCCTAATGCTAGATCTAGTTCGATAAAGTGGATCTAGATCATAAGGCATTTCATGCACACCAAGTGTTCGATGAAATGCCTTGATGAACTATTCAAGAGATTTATGCTCCTAGTCTATGATAATAGTTGTCTAGGGTGTATTTTTGGTTGATCTTATTTATATTCTTAATGCTTGCTAATCAATGATCCACAAATGAGAGTTTGCTAATGGATTAGGTGATTAGCATAGTGATTAGTTGCTTGAAAGAGAATTAGTCAAGATTAGTGATCTTTACCTAAGGATTAGCATATATTGTGTGCATTTGCATCATTTGTTAATTGTCTTGATGGTTAGATGATTATGATTTAGGTTGATCTTTGTTAAATCTTTCACTTAGGTTGGTTTTTAATGTTAGATTTGATAAGATAAACCAAATTTTAGAACTGCACCTAGATTAGGTAGTTCTAGTTGGCGTCACTACAAGAAAACACAGTTTTTGCGACTACCAAAATAGTCGCAAATGACTCATTTGCGACTATTTTGGGACTAAAAAAAATAGTCGCAAATATTTGGTCGCTAAATACAATAGTCACAAAACAGTCGCTCTTTTGCGACTAATATGTGACACCAAATATCAGTCCTAATTTAGAGACTATCTTTGCGACTACTTGTAAAAAAAAAAACAAAAAACAAATTCCAAACAAAATATATTTTTATTATATTAAATAATTACAGAAAATAATAAAAAACCAAAAATCTAAATTAAAAAAAAACAAAAATCTAAATTAAAAAAAAAATCTAAATTAAATCTTCAATCGCCGGCTCCGATCTGCTCCCTCGCCGATCTGATTCCTTGCCGATCTGATTCCTCGCCGGCTCCGATCTGCTCCCTCGCTGGCGCCGTTCTGATCCTCTGAGCGAGCTCCTCCTCCTCGAACCTGCATCGCACAGAGAAACCACCATCCCACAGAGAAACCACCATCTCGATCCGATCTGCATCGCACAGAGAAACCTCCATCCCGATCTGCTCCTCCTCGCGAGCTCACTCCGTCTGTCTTAGGCCGCCGAGCTCCTCTGGTGGTGGTGGGTGGTGGATTGTCCAAGCTCTTCATCTCCTCGGCACACCAAAGCGTGAGGAATGGAAACAGAGCCATGAATCGAAAAGGAAACGAGATGCAGAAATCGAGGAAGAGAAAGAGAGTTAGATGTCGAAGAGAAGGTGAGCATCTGGAAAAAAAAAAAGAGTTAGTCGAAGAGAAGGAGAAGAAGATGTCGAAGAGAAGGAGAAAAATAAAATCGCAGGAAGGAGAGAGAGAAAAAAAAAAAGATAAAATCATTTAAAAAAAAATAGATCCTCCACCGTTGGATTAAACTAATCAACGGTGGAGGATTTCAATCTTCGTCACAATAAACTAGCCAATGAGAAAATTTCTTTATTTTTGTCATTTTGTCGCAAATTAGTCGCAAATTTGAGACTATTTTGTGACTACAATTGGAAAAAATCGACTGAAATGGCTAAACAGTCCCAAATTTGGGACTATTTTGTGACAATAAAAAACATTTACCCTAAACCCTAAACTTTAAGAACCTAGAAAATTTGAATATGATTTTACAATGATTATGTGTATCTAGCATTTCAAAAATATATTAAAACTTCAAAATAAGTAAATTTTGAGAGAATTTTTATATTTCAAAATCATTCCTTATAAAACACATGTAACACTTAGTAGATGTTTTGATTAGATTGAAATTTTTGTAAGTGTTATATTTTTTTGTTTATGTGTAAGATTTAGTTTACAATTTAAGATTTATAGTTTATGATTAAGGGTTAGAGGTTTAGGGTTTAGAATTTATGATTTATAAAATGATTATATTTTAAAAATTGTAAATGTTGAGTTTTTTTTTATATTATTTGATGTTTATTTATTTGATGTTTTTGTATATTATTTGATGGTTTAATGTTTAGAATTTAGGGTTTAGAATTTTTTTGTATATTATTTGATGTTTATTTAAAAAAAATCGAGTGGAGTTGCTAAACCGAAGCAAACCAGTCACAAATTTGGGACTACTTTTGCTAGTCTTTAAGCAGTCGCAAATAAGCGACTCTTGTGTGACTAATTTGTTTAGTTGGTAATTTGGGACTATTGTACATTTGCTTTATGTGTAGTCGCTTATTAGTCGCAAATCAGTCACAATATTGTCCCTCTTTTTTGTGACTAAAAAAATAGTCGCAAATGGTAGTCACAAAAACTGTTTTTTCTTGTAGTGCGTGACAAACCAATATAGAGCTACACCCTAGGATTTATGGTCTCATCCCATGCATTAGGGAGAGATTCGAGTAAACGGTGTTCGTGCTAGATTAGGTTTATCCATTCGAGTCTTGAACTTAGGCATTTCACTCATAACCCGAGTTTAAATGAATTGCTTGAACAAAACTTTTTGTGAGCTTTTCTTGCCTAGCCAACAAGAGTTGATGTCTAGGGTGATTAGTGAACTAATTGGGATTGGAGATTAATGCTTGTTAATCATCTTATCACAAACGATGGTTTGTTCTTGATTTAGTGATTAACAAAGTGATTAGTGCCACGAGAGTAGATTAGTCATAATTATGAATTCCATGTTCTAGGATAATGTTTAATGCTTCCAAATGATTCATTGTTTAATTGTTACCCATCTCATTGATAGCTTAGTTCATGATCCACATTTCTATCTTTGTTTTCCTTCTTGAATTTGTTTTCTTTAGTTTAAAAACATATAAACCCAAAAACATTTACTCTAGCTTAGGAAGATTCATGTATTCTTAGTGCTTCAATCTTAACCTCTTTGGTTTGATCCTCAAATACTATAATGATAAGAGTAGGTTTGAGTAATTGATATGAGCTTAATACAAAAATCTATTTATCAATTTGGCGCCGTTGCCGGGGATCGAACCCGGGTCACACCCAAGCAACTTAAGTTATTTATCCTTTCTCTCAAGCAACTTCTCTTTCTTTTCATAACCCTTTAGAAGCGGAGCTTCAACAACCATCTCACAACGACCCGCATACTTCACTTCCTCAACACAAAACCCATCGTCTTCAATGATTATTGTGCTACAAAGCTTGTTGGGAGAAGTCCTCATTGGGTAGTATACCTTGTCATCCACATTCAAGAGAACTAGCTTTTGATTTTTGAAATTCATTCTAGCACTGGTAGTAAGTAGGAATGGGGTTCGAAGGAGTAGTGGGAGCTTGTTGGTCTTCTTCATTTCCATGACAACAAAGTCCGTTGGGACTATGCAATCCCCAACTTTAAGTGGATAGTCTTCGAGGAGGACAAGTGGCTTCCTTGAAGAAGCATCTCCAAAAGTGATAGGTGATGGGTGATAGGTGAGGTTTCTTATCCCTAGACTCTTGAACATCTCATGGGACATGACATTCACACTTGAATCGGAATCACACAAAGCATCCTCAATCTCCAAATCTCCAAGAGAGCAAGCTATAGAGAATTTACCGGGATTACCAAGCTTGGGGAGAGACTTAGGCTCGATCCTAGTTGTGCTTGGTGAATCAATGCAAGAAATACTACCCTTTGGTTCTTGGACTGTGGTCACGTCTTCATCTTTCTCAAGGGTCACTCCCACACCTTGTTCCTCAATGTCCTCATTGAGCTTCAAGGGAGCTTCTCTAGGGGGAGGTACAACAGCTTGTGATCCATATAGTAGAAGCTCGATCTCCTTAGAGGCGGCTTCATGATCATGAATGGGACGTGGCTCCTTTGAGAAGATGGCATTGCAATACTCCTTGGTGGCTTGTATTGCTTTCCCATTTGAAGAACTTTGTTGCACTTTGTTTCCATTGGCTCTCTTTGTCTCCATTTCTTGCACTTTTGAACTCAATGCCTCAAGTTTCTTGTGGAGATCATTGTATTAGCAAGCTACTTTGGTATTGATTTCCTCATTTCTCTTGCTTATATCCAATGCTCCATTTGCTTGACCTTGAAGAAGTTGTTGAAGAATATTTTTCACATCAAGGTCTTGAGGCATGGAGTTGTTGCCTTGAGTTTGTGGTACAAAGCTTTGTTGAGAACCACCTTGGTTGCCATAGTTGTTTTTGAAACCCCTTTGTTAGCCACCATTGTTCCCAACATAATGCACTTATTCTTTGTTGCTCAAATTCACCATTTCCTCATGGGATCTTTAATTTCCCTCAAAGTCACTAACAAAGTGAACCGGTCTTTTGGAATTGGAAGCATTGAGAAGCTTGTCAATCATGGTGGCTTGCTTATCTAACTTCTCATTGAGAGCCATCATGGCTTTGGTTCGTTGTTGCTCCTCGAAGTCACTTGTGGTTCTTGTAGACCGGTCATACTCATCACCATATGTACCATCACTCAAAGCAAGGTTCTCAACTAACTCCATTGCTTCATTCACGTATTTTCCTAAGAAGTTTCCATTAGAAGCGGTATCAAGCAACATACGGATCTTAGGAAGTGCTCCGCGGTAGAGTGTGCTCAAGAGGGAAGCATCCAAAAATTCATGATGAGGGCATTGCGATATATAGCCCCTAAACCGCTCCCATGCTTCATCGAAGCTCTCATTTGCACGTTGAGTGAAGCTTGAGATATCATTCCTTAGCTTAGCCGTTCTAGGGGGAGAGAAGAACTTGGCAAAGAATGATGTCTTGCATTGGTCCCATGAAGTGATGGAACCGTGGGGAATGTTCTTTTCCCATTATCTTGCCTTGTCTCCAAGAGAGAATGGGAACAACCTTAGCTTAAAGCTATCCTCCGAGACTTCATTCATCTTTGTCAAGCCACAAATCCGGTCAAAATGATCCAAGTGATCAAGTGGATCCTCCACCGTCAAGCCATGGAATTTGTTGCTTTGTACCATGTTGATGAAGCTAGCTTTGACCTCAAAGTCATTGGTCTCAACCGGTGGTGCTCGAATGCCTTGGCAGTTGACATGATCATTGGTCGCATCACCCGCTCCAACTATGTTAGGACCATTACGAGCGGGTGGGTGGTGGTTTCCATTACCACCATTTGCTCATTGATGTGGAGCATAAGCAACGTGGTCATTACCACCATCAGGGTTCACTTGCACGTTTTACATACCAAGCCTAGCAATGTGCACAACCCGTTCTCTATCTCTTCTTGCTCTAAGACCGCGGTGTAGAAGGTTGATGTCGTCTCTTGGCTCAACAAGATTGTTGTTGCCTTTAGAACGCAAGTTCTTGCACCTACAAGAGAGAGCTAGAAGGAGAGATTAGTAAACAAAAGAAAGAAAAATGCTTAATCTAAAAAAGAAGTAAAATCTTAATGGTGAAATCTAAACCCAATTGGCAACGACGCCAAATTGATACAAGGTTTTTGTCGTGTATCAATTACTCAAAATGCCTATGTAGCATAAGAGGTATCGAATCCAAGGGTTAAGTTTCAATCACTATGAATACATAAATAGTCTTAAGTTAAGCAAACAAATGTGGTTTTAGTTTTCTAACAACCTAATGATACAAATTCAAAGCAAGAACACAAGTAAATGAATGTTAAACGAGATTAGAAAGATATAAAGGCAAGCTCTTGGATGAGGTTATGGATTTTGGGTCCTTTCATGATCTATCTAGATGTCAATACACACAAACAAGCAATTTCCTTAGCCCAGAACACCTAAACAAGCTTAAGCCATTCTCATGGTCTTAATCACTTTGCTAATCACCAAATCAAGAACAAACTCTCGTTTGTGATAAAATGATTAACAAGCATTAAACATAGGTTCCAATGGCCCTAATACTCCTTAGACAACTACTCTCATAGGCTAAGCAAGCAAAATCCCTTATTTAGTTCTTGGGGCATTTCATAGAACACCTTGTGTGAATGAAATGCCTTATGGTCTAGATTAGCTTTCTCAAGCCTAATCTAGCATTATAAACACTATATAAGTGAGGAAAGATGTAAACTAAGCCCTAGACATCCTAGATCTATCACAAAATTCCCCTAATCTACCTCATCCATGAGCTCTAAAATGAACTACTCACTAATCATGAAGAATACACCAATTCTCATGAAAGAGGTGATGTTAATCATGATTAGAGAATATGAATGTGAATGATTAAAGAAAGAAACAAAGATATAAACTTAAACTTGCATAAAAAGTGTATGATCCCTCTTACAAATCACAAGAACAAGGTTTTTAGCCTATAAAAGAGATAAGAAAATAGATCCCACATGAATATAGGGTTTTTTGGGCTAAAATAGTGAAAGAGGGCGAACCGGGTCAACCCGGAACAAACCGGGTACCGACCCGGTTCAAAATGGGTCAAATTTGGTCTTGAGTAGCTCAATACCGAGGTCACTGTTCGGTATTGAACATCGGTATTGGATCTGGGTTTATGAGGATGGTGGTGGTGTAGAACCTTCGGTAAAATTACGATATCTTCTGGAATACAAGTCCGAATGGCCTCAAACCACCTCATGTGGACAGCTAACACACTGTGCTACAACTTTTGTGAAGACAACAGAGGCTAATTCGGATTGGAGACCCTTTGTTCAGCCAGTTCTTTCAGGCATGTCTGGGGGCTTCGGCCAGACAGAAATACGCTCAGTAAAATAACCGTATCTAACTAACCACATATCTTAATGACTTGGAACCACCTCCTGTAGTCATCTAACTCCTTTGGCTACAACTTTCGTGAAGACCACCGAGGCTAATTCGGATTGTAGACCCCTCTTTCGGCAAGATCTTTCAGACACCTTGGGTGAGCTCGGCTGGTTTGGGTGAGAAACAGTCCTGAGGGTCAATACCGACGTCACTCTTCGGTACAACATATCGGTACTAAGGGGATTTCCTCCCTGTTTCAATACCTACGTGTTGTACCGACTTGTGACGTCGGTATTGCTGCTTTGGTGAATACCGATGTCACTCCTCGGTACAACAAGTCGGTATTGAGCGAAACTGTCTCGGCAGGCGGATATATCTTTAGTGAATCGGCCAAAACTCCTGAACCTGATATCCGAATGACCTGAATCCAACTCCTGTAGACAGCTAACTCGTCCCTCCACAATTCTTATGAAGACAGTTTGAGTTGATTCATAACGGAAGTCCTTCGTTTTGTCGGTTATTTGGACGGTGTCATCTTCTCTCGGCCATACGGATATACCTTCAGTTATTCTGTCTTATCTCCCTATCCATACATCTAAATAACCCAATTCAAACTCTTGTGCACAGATAACTCTCTGGGCTACAACTCTCATGAAGGTTATCGAGGCTGAATATACTTGGAGACCTTCCGTCTGATCAGTTCTTTCGGGCGCTCCGGATGGATTCTCTCTTTCCTTTAGCCCCAAATCTTCAAACGTCACCAAGTGCCTCCAATTACCTAGAAAAACACTCCAAAACATGCAAAGACTCACTAGGACCTAATGCAAACACCTAATACTCTAAATGACACAAAACGAATAAGAAATGCTATGAAACCCCATGCATATGAGATGAAACCTAAACTAAATGAATGCATGAGAAGGGTAAAATATGAGGATATCAATTAACACGCTAAAAAGGGGCTATGCCACAAATCGGACTTCCAAAGAGACCTTACACTGAGTGCGCCTCCGACGTTCCAGGACGCCCTGCACCGAGCCTCATATTTTATTTCTAAGGAGGAAAAATCGGAAGATGCAGTTCCCCGAAGCCAGACCAATCCCCAATCAAGAACGCACCTTAACGAGCGCAACGCAACCTTTTCTGAAATGGTTATCCACCATCCGGGAAAGATCCCACTCTACGATGGATCAGCAGATCAAAAAGCTTACATCACGGCTTTCCGCGCGACAATGAGCCGAGTCGACCCTGAAGGAAGCATGGTCAAAGAAGGATGTAGCATCTGGCTCGCGCAACACCTGAGGGGAGCCGCCCTCGATTGGTTCTCAAAACTCGACCGGAACTCGATCCACAATTTTCAACGATTGTCTGCCAGACTCACAAAGCACTTTTCTGCGGTACGAGCCTACGATGCTGATTTTTGGACTCTAAGTCAAGGCCTGGCGGAATCGCTACGGGACTTCGTGGAACGTTTCAAAATGGCACTTTCAAAGGAAGAAGGCGTAAATGACCGAGTCACATTGCATATACTGAAATTGTCGATGTGGCACAGATCCGACTTACGTAGGAAAATTGCAATCAGGAAGCCATTGACAATCGAAGACGCCTTATACCGAGCCTTAGATTTCATTTTCAAGGAGGAAAAGACGATAGGCGCTCCGTCCCAAAGTCAGTTCAACGATCAACCAATATACTCCAAGCGTAAAAGATTCACTGCGACTTTGGAAGATAAACTCGAAGAACGCCCTAGCCCACCCCGGTTCAAAAATGCAAATCGTCTTTCAGTCCGGTGAACAAACCCGTCTTTTCAAGACAAATTCGCTAAAGGAACATTCCAACCATGCTCCCTTAAGAACGTCACTATCTCCATTAATACATCCAAGAACGCAAAAGACAAAGAGTCGGCATCTCGCACACCTCAATACCGTGACGAATGCACAACTTCCTCGCCACCACACCAAAAAGACTGATCAAAGACAACGAATATGTCATACATTGACTCCTTCATGAAATCTAGCATTTAGACAAAGCTGAGCCACTTCCACATTAATTAGCCAACCTAAATCGAATCAAAATCCTCCAAATCTGGATGAACTTACAGTGGATGCATGAATAACTAGACAAAGCTAAACCACAGTAAAACAGGCTTACCAAATGGTTCGCCACATGACTTCCTTGAAGAAGAAGAAAGAACAATCTTCCCCTGTAATCCAACACTAATGTAATTTTAATTAGCTACTCTCAGCTTAAAGAAGCATTCATTGTAAAAATAATATTTTTTTGTTTGAATACAATTTTACATTTAATTTAATTTTTTTTTTGTGTGTGTGATATGCGTATAGCACAAGTAAAAATTGTTTGGTTTTAACGGCTACATGTGTTACAATTTTTTAGAACTACAAATGAATTTTATTAGATTTTCAAAAGTTTGATTAGGAAATGCGAATAACGTTCTCTGTTACCTTTTTTTTTGCTCTTTATCTGATTTACGCAAAGTTAGTTATATATTTAATCTCACAATTTCATTGCTTAATTCTCTTTTCTGAAGTGATTTGGTTTCATATTAGTAAAAGATAACGTGAGGGTCAGAGCTCTTAACGTGAAACCCACGTGCCGATTTCACGCATCAGCTCTCGCACGCACGGTTCACATTTCGAATTTAAAGATGACCAGATCCAGTGTTTCGCTCCCTTCTCTGTTTCCATACGTATCCTACGTGGCAAAATCCTATTAGTCGTACGCTTTTCGTAGCCGCAAATCTAGCGATCGTAATATGAACTAACTTTTCTCCAGATCTCTTCTTATATCGTCTCTACTTCACTCATCGAGATCTGAGAGAGAAACATAGTTTGAAATTTGAAAAATGAAGCTCGGAATCATCAACACCATCATCGCGGCTCTGCTAATGCTGGTACTCGTCTCCGGCGAGATTTCGACTAAATCATCACCGGCTCCGGCGCCGGATCTACCCATCGACGCTGCAGATTCGCCTCCAATCCACGCGCCTACGCCGGAAGTTGGATCTCCTTCGCCAGCAGAGTCTCCGATCGAATACGCTTCTCCTCCGGAACTGGAAACAGAACACTCTCCATCTCCTTCTCCGTCAGATTCTCCATCGAACTCTCCGCCGTTGCCGGATGATGATGATGCGTCTCCTTCTTCTTCTTCTCCATCTCCATCTCCGTCGCTTGAAGCTAGCGATTTGAACCACAGCGACATTACCGGGGTCGAAGAGAAGAAATCATTGGGAAGCGGTGGAATGAGCGGCGGGAAGAAGGCTGGGGTTGCGTTTGGAACGATCGCGGCGGTTTGTGTGGTTGGAGTCGCCGGATTTGTGTACAAGAAACGGCAGGAGAATATTCGCAGATCTCGGTACGGTTACGCCGCCAGAGAGATTCTGTAGAGAGAGAGAGATCCGGCGAGGATGTAGCTTGATTTAATTTTTTTTTTTTTTTTTTTTTGTTACTTTCGAATTCGAAAACACATTTATTGATATATTTGTTTAAAAAGTCCGTTTGAATTTTTGAAGTTATTTTTGAAGTTATAGTTCATAATTTATTACTTCTATTATATTTATGTTTCTGATTTAATAATTTGGAAAATATTAATGCATCTTTTATTATAGAATAATTGCACTTTGTCATTTATTTGGAAAAACAGAATGATGACAATGCACTTGAGGGACAACTACAAGCATTGATTATTATAGCCATGCAAAGCTGCCTGAGTAAAGGATACCGAAAGATTAAATTTGAAAGAGATAACAAAACCGCAGTAGATTTGATGCAAGGTGCGAAGCAAATTTTCGGAACATATAATTGGATTAGAGAAGCAAGGCAGTGACAACACAGATTTGAGGAGACACAATTCATATGGATCAATCTAAGATTCAACAAACCAACTGATATATTAGCTATACATGCTAATCCTGGGCATATGGTTATTCGGTTTGGTTACTATTCGGTTTGGTTATTTCGGTTTTCGGATACGTTCGGTTATGTCTTTTACTATCCATATAAGAACCGAATGGTTTTCGGTTCGGTTACCATTCGGTTCGGTTCGGTATAGATAACAGAATTAATAACCGCATGATTCGGTTAACCGAAATATTTCGGTTAAATTTCTGTTATTTCGGTTAAATTTCTGTTATTTCGAAATATTTCGGTTTTTTTGGAAATATTTCGGTTAGATTTCGGTTATTTTGGTTATATTTCGGTTATTTTGGATAATTTGGGGAGATAAATATTATTATTATTATTTTATTTTATTTTGATATACATGGATATCCATTGGTTATCGGTTATATAACCGAACCGAACCGAAACCAATGGATATCCCAAAAAAACCATTCGGTTATTGTGAAGGAACCATAATCAAACCGAACCATCAATTTCGGTTCGATTCGGTTCGGTTATTATGCCGAGGACTAATACATGCTATCCCTTTCAACAAAGTTTTTCATATTCATAATTATATATCCCATATAATAACTAATGCTCTACATGATGACTTTGTATCAGTTATATTTTAATAATGCAATTAGCTGTTAAAAAAAAGAATAATGACAAAATTTGGTTAATTTATTGTCGTCTTTCGAATTACTCCATTCATTTCAAAATACATGATGTTTAAGGTTTTTATTATACATATATTAATAAATCTTTTAATTTTTAATTTTTCTAAGCTAAAACATTATTTATTATCTACCTAAACACAATTCAACCAATATTAAATTAATATATAGAATATAACTGGTCAAAATCAATAAAAAACTAATTAATTTTACATTGAAAATCAAAATCACCATCTAATTTAAAACAACTTTTTTCTCCCTAAAACATCAAATATTAAAAAACGGTGAGAGTATAATTTGATAAAGGCCTCACATTAGTTCCTTTTTTTGTCATGTAAAATTTTATTGAAAATTTCCGAAACTCTGTACTTTTTCATCCGGTTTTGTTTCCTTCTTTTGGGTGTTCGAGTTCTTGTAAGGTTCTACTGCCTCACATTAGTTCAAAATCCATGTTATTTTACAAATAAAATGGTAAAATTTAACTATTTACGTTAATACACTCAAAAATGTTACCCATCCTAAAAGATATTTTAAAAATAAATATCATATTGTTTGTGCACCCAATGACCCAAACATGTTTTCTTTATATATAGGAAAAACAAAAAGTGAGAGCAAAAGAAGAGAAAGAAATACAATCAAAGAGAGAGGTCTCAAACGAACTCTTACAACATAAACGCAATCGCTTCTAGCCCCCAAAAGGGATTGAACAGACAACGATACGATTGCCAAGTTTTCAGGTAAACCGGTCGGTCCTAGCTTTCAAGTCTTTGGTTAAGAGTCTGCAATTTCAGCTACGGTTTCGATCCCATCTTCTTCTTCTTCTTCAGCTTTGCGTTTGCACCAACAAAAGTATTCCGGGACAAGCCCATCTTCTCCAGTGACCCATGGATGCTCCGCCACAGCTTTCAACATCATCCTCTGGTTCGGGTCTGCCACAAGTGAGTAGCGTTGAGCCACGCTATACACAAAAGGCGTAACTTTTATTTGAACTTCAAACTCATAGCAAACTCACCTTTGCAAAGGAGACCTTTGATCAAGTCCTTGATATGAGGATTCAGTCCTTCCGGGATTATCAATGGGTTGTGAACAATCTGCATTATTCGTAAGAAAACAAGATATAAGACGGCTTGCATTATTCCAAAAAGAGAAATATCTGTAAACAAAAGCAGCAGAGAGAGAGCAGGAAACCTTGTCATAAGTATCCTGAAGTGTATCACCGAGAAATGGGTATTGTCCTAATATCATACAATGCAAAGTAACTCCCACTGCCCATGTGTCTGCAGTTCTGCCACTGTATGTTATACCTAAACAACATTCTGGGGCAGTGAAGACAGGAGTCCCGGGAGATCTACGTAGTTGATCATCATCATCCTGCATCAAAATGTATCATGTTTACACATTTGAAAATATTAATAGTGATGAAAAAAAAAGACTGGGATTTTCAGTACCTTGAATACTTGGCTGACACTGAAATCTCCTATCTTCACTGTCCCGGTACTAGTAACCACCAAATTGTCGGGTTTGATGTCCCCGTGAATTACATTCTGGTTTTTTCCATTTGAGAGAAACAAAAACGACAAGGAGAAAATCATGTCTCTATCGGATAAACCAAAGTGTTGGATGAAGAAGCATTAGACAGTGCAGATCGTACATGAGAATGAAGGTACATGAGGCCAGCAACTACATCCCGCAAGTATTTTCTAGCGGTATTCTCCCCGAGAGCACCCGGTGGTCCTGAATCATCATAGGCCCATTTCCCATCAACATATTCAAGAACTATAGACAAGAAGCAACACGGCATCAGATGACAGAAATTTCACCAAAGAGAAAGAACTGAAGTAATCAAAAAAAGAAGGGAAAGACATACCCATGTAAAAATGATCAGTCTCAGGGTCATCAATCACCTCAATGAGATTAACAATATTAGGATGCTCCAGGATTTTCATTATCATAACCTACAACGATGAGATACAAAAAACATAGACGTAAATCTTCTAAAATGAAACCTGTTACACAAGTCTATTCGGCACAAAACTGAAAAAAAAGGCAACTTGGGAACTTAACCTCCTAGTTGAAAGTTGTTCGGAAAAATAAAAAGAAATACATGGTACCTCACGAAGAACATCCCCCATAGCAGTTTCTGAAGGTGCAACCCGTAGCCTTAGCAAATGTGATTTGTGAAAAGCCTGGAAATCCAAATATATAATCACCACATGTCCAGAAAGTTTAATCCAATTATATAATCAACTAGAGAAATCTTTACATAATCTGCGTTATGGTGATAAAATTTCCAGTTACCAATGTCACAGAAGACCAGCAAAACAAATGAACACTTACAAGTGGTGCCGTGGAAAATGAAAACAAGAGTATACCTTAATAGCATAATCCTTTCCATCGACAGTGCTCTGATATAGAACCTGTTACACATACAAACAACAGCGTTATGGATTCTATAACTCATTTTTGTTCACTTTGTGCTTCTCGGTAGTAAGAAACAAGTCTTTTATTATGCATAGGAAAATAGTTTCATAACGAAATAAGTTCAAGAAGCCAAGATTCTATAACTACATATAGCTTTGAAAAGACGTTTTTCACACTTACCACTTTCCCATAGCTACCAGATCCAATTTTACGCTGACGAACAAACTCATTAATTGTCTTGTTTCCATCTTCATCCTGGAAATCAAATAAGAAATAAATTCGGCATTCGCCACACTACACGATATAAAGCAGGATTTGAGTTTCTTTGGCAAAGCACATTAGACACTGGCAAAAGAAGTCGCATACCTCTCCGCGTATAAGTTTATTAGTTTCCTTCACCGGAAACTGCCTGCAGATTAGTCCATTTCGTAATTTGTATTTCAAAATCTCCTCAGAACGTTTGGAACGGCTCTGCTGCTCTACTTCCTCTTCTTCTTTTTCTTCTTCATCTCCTCCCGCATTACTGATTACATCACCATCATTGGAATACGTATCATCATCATCATCACCATGTGATTGTCTGGATCTCTCAGAGCAACCAAAGCACCCAAAGCAACACATCGCTTGGGCAAACGAGACACTATCACGTAACATTATCTACTCCTAAAAAAACAATGAAAATCTCTAGTGTGTTGAAGCTAACAACTCCGAAACCTGTGAGAAACATTGAAGCCACAATCAAAAACCTGACTCGAGAGCAAAAGGTACGTGATTCATCTCTGTACCAAATCTTACTCTGCAAAAAGGAGGGCTTTCAAAGCCCGATAAGCTTCGTTATTCCAGAGGATGCCATTCAGCAAGATGAATAAAACTTCTTGAGATATCGAATCCACTACTACTGAAACGCAACATTTCGAAGCTCCACCTTATAATATTGAGCTCAACTCTTCTTCTCCACAAGCAATTTTCTAATAACGTATAAGAAATAGCTTCAACGACCACCAATAAAGTCAATATCAACTCCAAGCTTCTGCAAAAAAAGGGAGAAAATTTCTCCAATTATTAAATTCGCTGAAATACGTTAAGATCATATTTGAGGTAAAGATCAAATTTTTATGGCGAAAGTCATAAACTTTCCCTATATATCTACTGAAATTAACATTTGATACAAAAACCCTTCACGTAAGAACGATGTTCCCAATTTTAAATCACAAACCCAAAGTATCCCCCTAGGCGAGACAGAAGAAAAAACCCTAATTTCGATATCGACGGTGCATGAATGAGCAGATAGCGTTAAAGAGAAAAAAAAAAAGACAGACAGAGAAGAAGAAGAAATATATTCCCAGTTTAAAGGAGATCGGATATTCGAAAATGGGAAGAAGAAACACACAAAAAAACAGTGATTTGAGTGTACGAATGAAAAATCTTACAATTCAAATTGATTCGGAATTCGATTTCGATTTCAACAAAGAAAAGAGGAAATTCGCCATAGACATCAAAATTCTTTCTCTCTCTCTCTAACGGGATTTGTAATTTTGTTCTTTTTTTTCTTTGTTGGCAACTTATTTTATAGAGACAAGAAAAAGAAAACCTCAGCGCCAGGGTGTCTCAGGAAGAGACAGTCTCTCTCTCTCCTTCTCTCTTTATTTCTTTTTCAATTTTTTTTTTATTTTTTAATAGAGGGTGTCTTAGCTAAACACCTCGGATGTTCTAAGATAAAGAAATTTCTAAACAATTAAAAAATCTTATATAGATCCAATCCAAATTTGCATTCCTCCTTCATATCTTGCATCGCCTAATCTTCGAATTGAAGTTAACCGATTACGAACTTGTTTATCGAGGTAAAGTAGTAGATGCTTCGCGAGAGAGTGTGGTTCGCCATGACGCCTTCTATTTCTCTCTCCAAATCGAATGAATTGCGCCTAGGAACACGTATCTGAGGAGGAAAAATCTGATTGGAGCTAACTATATATATGTAAGTAGAACAATGAGTTGTTGCCAATCTACCGTGCATTTTCCTTCGAGCAGTTTCTGAGTAAGTTCTCGCCAAATCTCCCCCGAGAATATGCAATAAAAAACAAATGATTCCTGGTTTCCATATTGTGATAGAAAGTACAAGATCATATGCTCCAATGTTCCAGGTTATCATTCTGTCGCCTGTAGAGAGTCGATTGTGCACAGCAAACCAATCTATAAATAAGTACTTGGACGTTGCATGAGAGAACCATATGCCCTTGTACCAATCGCAAACTGGTTATGCAACACGAATCTGATTCCAAGTTTGTTTAGAACTAAACATGGCCTTAAACGTGTCCCCTTGATGTCGCCAAAAAGTATCACATCATCCCCTTCCAAATTGCCATGTTGTACTTGAGCATGAATGATGTCTTCAATCTCGTTCAAGATTTCCACTCTATGTCGACGCCTTCGATGAGCTTTGAGGACTTCTTCTACAGATGAGTCAATTGTTATTCCCAAGTCAATGCATCCTCTTAAACATGTATGAGTAATAAGCCTTCCCATATCATGCGAATCATTATACCAGAATGATGTTGAGCTTCCACTAAGAACTTCGACTTTAGTTAGAGAAGTTGCGAGCTCTCGATACTTTAGTAATTTTTTCACATCCATGATCCTAGAGATGAGTTTTCTTTTACCGACCATTAGGATCCTTTTCGGATTAGATGATGGTGAATCCAATTAACCCATAGAGACAAAGGCGATGACAAAATACGCCATATTAGTTTAAGACAACTTACTTTGTTGACAACTGTTAGAGATCTTAATCTCAAACCTCCTTCCTCCTTTGGCTTGCATACATCTCGCCAAGCAATTTTCACCTTTCGTGGATTCAGTTCTGGTCCCGACCAAAGAAAAGCTGAGAAAAGCTTATCAATCTCTCCAATACATGCTTTCGGTAATCGAACAGCAGACATCCAGAAGTTCGTCAGACTGTGTATTGTCGAAGCTATCAATTGGAGTCTTCCTGCAAAGGATAAACATCTCGTTGTCCATCAACTAATTCGAGATCGGATTTTCTCCAATAATGGTGTGTAATCATTGACTGTCATCCTCTTAGTGAGAAGCGGAAGACCCATATAACAGACTGGAAGAGTCCCCGTATCAAAGGGAAATTTCGCAAGTATCTCATCTCTTGTAGCTTATGTGACACTTGCCATGTATAGCGTAGACTTTTCCATTTCCATGCTTATACATAAACCATATATCTCAGCAATTTTTTTAAACTTAGCAAGTATACCCTCAATAGACCTCTTCCCATCAAAAAAAATCAGCAAATCATCAGCAAAACAGAGTTGAGTGAGCTTGATGTTTTTGCAATATGGATGATAGCCAAACTGGCTTTCCACCATTGCTTTATACAACATCTTTGATAGAACATTCATGCATATCACAAATAAATATGGAGATAATGCACAACCTTGTCTTAGCCCCCTAGCACTTCTGAAAAATCTTGCAAGTTCGCCATTGACTTTTACAGAAAATGATGATGTTGTGACGCAAAGTCTGATCCAATGAATGAACTTTTCCGGGATGTTTAAAGTCTGCAAAACGGACAGAAGAAAAGTCCACTGAACAGAGTCAAAAGCCTTTGCAATATCTATTTTGACCACACATCGAGCATATACTGTTTCTTTATGATAGTTTTTACCAGTTCCGACGCGACGAGAACATTTTCCATCAATAGACGGTTCTTGACAAAAGTTGATTGGTTAGAGGAGATGAATTTCGGGAGCAGCTTTTTCAATCTCTTTGGTAGAACCTTGGAAATCACTTTGTATAACACATTGCAGCAAGAAATAGGCCTATAATCTTTCATCATCTTTGCTTCTTCTTAATAGTTGTGTTTATACCTTTTGGAAAGAAACCTTTAACAAACATGTGTAACATTTAAGAGAGAGTAAAGGAGAGAGAGGGCAAACAAGTGGCCGAGAAATGTGAATATATATTTTTTAATTATTTCGTTCTTTTATTCGTTTTAATGTTTTTATGCTTTATTTTCAAAAGAAAATTTTATTTAATTTTATATTTCATCATAATTTTTTTCCTCTATCATATGATATCCATTTTAATATATTTTAGAAACTTACAAATAATTATGAAATTATAACGTATAATTTTTTTTAAAATATTAGATGTGTGGACATCCATAACCGTTATCAAAACTAATGTGGACATCCACACAATTATGAGAAAATTCGGCAAAATAAATCCTAAATTTTAAACACTAAAAATATGATAAATAATAAATATTACACCCTAAAATACAAAAAGGGGAATATTAAACCTTTCAAAGATACTAAACCCTAAAAGGTACTGTTGATCCGTAAATCACACAAAAGGGGTAAAACAGTACTTTTAGTCGGAATCTCGTTTATTGATCGATATCGGCGTTACAACAGAGTAAATGAGATTTGCAAAGACAAAAGATCTTGAGGTCGGTAATGAGCTCTCTCTCTATTCTTTGTCTCTGCGGAAGTTCTGGATCTCCTCAATGAATGAGCCTCCTCCTCTATTTATAATGTCTTGGAGGCGGTTGAGGGAAGATTTCTCCTTTTCCGAGTTCGATTCGGAAAAGGAAATCTTCCGGTTTTCTCGCCGAGATAAGGATAAATTCCTGATAGAATATTTCCTTTTCCGAGATCGGTGGGAAAAGGAAATATTCTGGTTTTATCTGTTGTAACGGGCCGGGCTTGTGATGGGCCTAGGTCGGTAGCCGAGATGGGCTTTCAGTGAGATTCCGAGTTCGGCCCAGTGTTTTTTCGGGCCGATTTATCTTTGATCCGAACCATCGTAAACCGGTCTTGATCGGACCGGTCTCGGTTCGAACCGAGTTAAACCAGGGGGTGCTAATCCCCCCTCTAACAGGTACTATATATACTAAGAGGATACTATAAACCGGAAAAAGGATGCTAAACCCAAAAAGGGAAAAACTAAACCCTAAAAAAGAAAAACTAAACCTTAAAGGAGATACTAAACCCTAATGACTACTATATACCAAGGGGGATACTAAACCCAAAAAGAGATATTAAACCAGAAAGAGAAATACTAAACCCTTGGAGATACTAAATAGAAAGGAGATACTACATACTTAAATTATGTGTAAACCCTAAGAGGAAATATTAAACCCTTCCGAGATAATAAAACCTTAAGTTAGAAGAAGAGATTAGTAAACCCAAATAAGACACTAAATACTAAATCCTATGAGAAAACTAAATCGAGATGGAAAATACTATACCCTAAAACTTATTGGGATAGTAAACCCTAAACACTAAAGGAGATAATAAACTGTAACCATAATCTCTAAGGATACCTTAAAACATAAACTATAAGGAATACCTAAAACCCTAAGGTGGATAACACACCGTAAATGTAAAAATTATGTGTAAATATACAACCGTGGATACCCATAATCGTTTTCAAGACAAATGTGGACATTATTCACAGGCCCGGCCCAGGGCAAAGGCCAAGTAGTCGACGGACTAGGGCCCATTTTTTTCCTGATTTGACCTAGATATTGAATGCGGGACTCAATGTTTTTTTTCAAAATCTCAGTGATTTGATCTCTCTTTTTACTAATTTTTTTTTTCAGAATATTAAAAAAAAAATTTCATTAACCAAAAACAGGGCACATTTTTAATTTGCGACTAGGGCCTCCAATAGACATGGACCGGCCCTGATTATTCATGATAGAGGTAAGATATATATGTGAGGGCGATGAGAAACCATTAAAGGATGTGAACATAGTACTTATGAGTTTGATCTAAGTTATACTTTCGCCTTTTGATCTACATTATATATTTTTATGTTTGTAAAAACGTCATTTACATTGCAATTGGGGTTATGTAGGGATAGGGGTGGCCCGGCCTGGTCCTGAAAAACAGTGGGCTCGGACCTAGAAATAAAATTCCCAAAAAAATCGGACCTTTCGGGTTAAGCCTATTCGGGATAGTGTATTTTTCGGGCTTAACCCGATTGGGGTCGGGTTAGCCTGAAAATCCTGAAACTATTTGATTACGTATATCTTATTAAATTTGGGTTCGCTTATCATATGATTTCAAAGCGTATGGAAAATATACCATTATAGAAGAAGAAAAGTCTAAATTGACTATATTTAGAAGACGATATGTTGGAACTGACTTTTTATGAAGACATGGATGTTTTATAATGGTGGAAGTATCAGTCACAACGTTATGGTGAGTTAACTCGTATGGCATGTGATGTTCTAAACATTCTGATAACTACAGTGGCATCAGAATCTACATTTAGTATTGGTGCGCATGTGTTGGATAAATATAGAAATCGTCTTTTACCAAGAAATGTTGAAACACTGCTTTGTACATGCACTTGGTTGGATGGGTTAACATTTCGTGATACATGTACCATTATCATTCATCCATATTTACTTTATATTTGTAAAATCTTTATCTATAGACTTTCAATGACATTTATATATGATTTATACCTCTAAAAGCTTAATATTATTTTACTTTTTTTTATCTGTAACTCTTGATGGTGATGAAGATTTAGAAGACAATGAACGAGATTCTAATATAAACTGTACTACCTATATTTGAAGTGTTTTGATTTTATGTTTTATTTGGTAATACAATTTATTTGAATTTTATTTGTTTTTTTGTCAAAATTTTGCTTTTAAATTTAATTTGATTTGATATAATACATTTCCATTTAGATTTATTTTGATAAATATTTTATTTTAATTATTTTTCATTTGAAAATTATGAATTTTTGTGTTTGCAAAAAAAAAACCCGAAAAAATCCGAAAAGCCTTAATTAATTAGAGCCCTGTCCGAACCGGACCGAACTTTAGAATATAGACCAGATATTTTTTCGGACCGAACCGGACCGGGCCGGATTCAAATATATGAAGGTTTTACGGGTTTCGGACCGGATCAGGCCGGGCCAAACCGATTGACATCCCTATGTAGGGAATTGGTGGTCAGTATATGGATGTCATGTGCTTAATTTGACATTACTAGCAACAAAAATTCTCTCTTTGACAATACTTTGGAAGAGATTTGTGCTTTTGTGTATTGACGTTGATAAATATTAACTCTCACACTATTTCTTCTCATGTGTTATAGATTTACAAGAGTGAGGGGAAATATATTATACAATAAAAAGTCTATTATTCAAGACCAGGGGATACGACGGTAAAATGAACTTGAGAAGTCATGCAACCCAATGAACATACAAAAGAAACTGTTCCTAACACATCTTTAAGAATTAACTTTACAGAATCCTTAGCTAAATCTCAATATTTAAGAATGACAAATCTTAAGCTATCACATACTAGATCAGTTCAACCAATTCCTAACAAGAATTAGAAACGAAAACAGGACATTGACGCTTTCAACTTAGGTTGTCATAACTTGGAAAAGAAATCTGATTTTTAAGAGATGTCGGAGGAGCCGGACCTGAAGCGAAACAGGAGAAATGGGAGCTGTTGTGGGAGTGACGGACGGTGGAGGAATGGTGGCGCGTGAAGGAGTTGGTGCGGCGATTCTCGGAGGCTGAGAAATTAAAGGAGTGGCTGATGATCCAAAGGATCACTATCGATATTTAGAAGTAGATTAGGAGATTGGGAGGTGAGATTTCCGTTAATAGAACGAGTTAACTTAATTTTGGAGCAGGTCAGGATTGAGAGAAATAGGTCGGATATTATGACGAACAGATCGGGGACCGTATTCTTTGTATTAATGATCGAAAAAGGTGAACGGTTTAGACTTACGAACTAGTTCCGACGGGAATCCAGTTCGGTGTTCTAAACGGCATTGCTCAGTTACAATACAGAGAGGTCGGGTGTAAAGTCTAGTGGGAGAGAGAGCAATAAAATGTGTGTCCTTCTCCATAAATGCACGTTGAGGGGCATTTATAGCCAGGGCATACCACCTGCTCCCCAAAATTCCGGGGTGACGTGGCGCCTCCAGCGCTTTTCGTGGTTAAAGTACATCGAGAGGCGTGTTCCGGCTTATTCGGTGGATAGGTTATGATGAGCCCGACGCCATACTCCTACGCAGGTAGTACACTGTTCAGCGAGCTGCCCTCCACGTGTCATCTTCCCCTTTGGTCTTTCTGCGCAGAGTTGGTGAAGTGTCAGCGCGAGCTCGGTGGGCCCTCGTATTGACTTTTGGCTGGGCTTGAATTTGATGAGCCTTCTAGTTGCAGAGGCGGTGAGGTGTCAGTGCGGGCTCTGGGTGTCAACTCCTACACGTGTCGTCCTTTCGTTGACCTTTTCGTACGGTGTTGGCGTGAGATCGGGATGCGCTCTTGGGAGCTCGGAATGAGCTTGTCGTGGGAGCTCGGGGTGTCAGCTCGGTGTCCTCTTTGGTCAGACGTTGACCTTTGGCTGGTTTAATCGAGAAGGCCTTTTGCTGAGATAGGAGTGCTAAGCCCACCTCCAACAATAAGCCCCCCCAGTTCGGTGTCATGAGGTGTGCATCGAAGTTGATATTGTGTTAGCTCGGCGTATCTCAGGTCGGTACTTCGAAGTTCTGTAGTTGAGCTCGGCATGCTGTCGTTTTGGGTGAGAATAATCGTTTACAAGTGTTGGCTTCCCGAAGATCCGGAGATTGTTCGCGCGTGCTGGTCACGCGTGGGAGACCGAAGCGACGTTCCACTTTCTGCGCGTGTTGTTCACGCGTGGGCGTGTGAAGGACGCTTCGCGTTTCTCGAGGTGGTTTCTGTTTTCTGCGCGAGGAAATCGAAGAGACGTCATCATTAGGGTTTTGGAGGCCGCGCCCCTTCGACACGTGTCGAGGCGTCACTTCAATGTCCCCTTCCTCTCCTATTTAAACCGGTCTTCCTCCTTTATTCTTTATTCTTCGCGCACAAAGGTAACCTCTCATCTTCTTCTTCTCTGTAATTTTCGCTCTTGTGCCATCTCTTTAAGCTTTCTTCGCGATTCTGGGTTGGGTTCGGAAATCTTCTCCTCTGTATCTGATATGCTCAAATTAATACCCTAACAGTACTAAAGCAGTAGTTATAATATAGCTAGGGGTCGAACCACAAAGACTCACAGAGATGCACAATAGATTGTATAGTATCGAATTAAGCTAAGCCAAACAGATGTAATTGAAAGCAGTGCAGAAATTAAAAGAGTTGTAATTCAATTGGGAAAATATAGGCTCAGGGTTTTTCTCAGGAAATCAATGAATGCAGATAAACTAACTAGCAGGATTCAGATTTAGCGCAATTCTTGAACTCAAATCACTGAGGTATAATTAACCAACTGTCGTTGCGAGAATTATCTAAATCTAAATCCTAGGAATTCCAAATCTCTTTGCGAATCCTAAAGTCTAAATCAGCTTTAATATCAGGCTTGATATGTTCACAAATCAATTAAACCAAATCTCTTTGCGAATAATCAATTTGCTCACCTAGGTTCTATCAGGTAATTAATCGCACTGTAGTGCCTAATCAATTATCCTAAGATCTAAGTTCCAGATTCGTCAACCTAGAATTAGCTTTGAACACAACCTAAGCGAAGAACTAATTCAGATGGTGAATCCTATAAACTAATCAACCCAGCATTCAGAAAAAACCCTTATGAGAACCCTGAACTTAAGGTGGATTTACTCAGACATGGAGAATGAAACAATCAACATGTTTGAATAAATCATCAATAAAATAGTAACAAGAGGTTTTGAGATCTGATCTCGGACGAAGGGAGATTCAGACTTGTCTCTCTAAAACCAAAGTAAAATCAAACACAGAAATAAAGCATAGCCTAAACAGATGGCTGTAAAATCCTATATATAACCTAAGACACGAATTGGGGTCTTCTTGTAATTATTAAAGACTTCTGGGCACTTTTGCAATTCTTCAAGTCTTGAAAAACTCGCGGGTCGTGTCTTGCTGCGATGAGTATCGATCGATACCAGGGGGTGTCGATCGATGCTTGTCGTGAAATCAGGTACTCAGCAACACGACTTCAGCTCTAGCTCCAAACTGCTCCAGAAAGCTCCAATAACTCCAATTAGACTCCAAACGTGCTAAGACCTGTAAAAGACTCTAAAATACTACAAAACACTAGAAAGACTCTATAAAAAGGACTTATATCATGGCTTAAATAGGGTAAAAACCATGATATATCAACTCCCCCAGACTTAGCCTTTGCTTGCCCTCAAGCAAATAGAAGACTAAACCAGAGAAAGAGGTTTGAAAACGCGGAGACTCACCTGTTCATGAACCATCGAAATGACCCTCTTCCCAAGTACCCAAGTGTCACCTAATCAGTTTTTGATCTAACCACCATGTACTTCTCCGTAGACATTCGCAGCTTTCCCAGACTCCACACATTATCCCACAACATTGTTCAAATAAAACCCTCATCACCAGTTTCATCGCTGCAGCCAATGTTCAAGAACCTTCTAGACTCTTTACCAGACAATATCATGACAAGGAACCACCCTTTTTCACTCTTTTTGTATCATTTTCTCTCCCCCAGACTTATTTCTTATCATCAAGGTATGAGAAGCGAGTATTGATAGTGTTTGCCACCAAATCCCCGGTTCTTCCCTCTCTATGTATCAAAGGATGTAGGCGAATAATGACATCATAGGAAAATCCTAGCCTCGCTTCCAATCGTTTGTGTGATCATTCCCTCTTAAGTAGAATAATGGGATCGCTGGAAATTTTCCTAACCCTCTACTCAGAAGAAAATCATTTCATCTTTTATGCACTTATCTATCAACTTATAACAGGGGAGAGAGATACTATTACTCTAAACACATGGGTTCCTTTATCAGATATGAATGATGAATCAAGCTCTAAAAACACTAACCACATTAATGAAGTGAAAAAATTTGGCTCAGGCTTCAGAAGAACTCTGCTGGAGACATGGATATTTTCTAGTCAACTGGTCAGTCCTTGGATTTTTCATTAGTCGATCTAGAACTGGTCCTGTAACACTGTGCACTCAAAAAAAAATCAATAGGTTCAAGCACATGATCATTATCTCCAACAAGTTTTGACTCAATAAAACAATTTTGACTCGATAAAACGACTGACTCTAAGAAAAACAAACACAATGTCAGCAGACACCTCCCCCAGACTTGAACAACACTGTCCCCAGTGTTATCTAGCCTAGAGTAGGTAAAAGAAGACAAAAGGATAGAAGAAACGAAGAGAAACAAGAAGTTACCTTGCTGGAACATAGAGTATCGACCGACACACAGCCTGGTATCGATCGATACCATGCTTAATTCGACATGAACCATTCTCAATCGCGTAGGGTATCGATCGATACTGAAGGGTATCGATCGACACTTAGGCGATTTCGAGTTTGCTCCTTGTTTATCCTGACACAAACACAGAACGAACGAAAAATAAAAAATAAAAACGACTCAAAAACAGACTCACCAGTGGGTTGCCTCCCACCAAGCGCTCGTTTTACGTCATTAGCTTGACTGTAACGCCCTTCAGGCTGGATAAGAGTGCGAGCTTGCATCAAAACAGGCTCCACAACTTGACATCGCTAGCGTCAGAGTTCTGCTCATCATGCTGTCCACAAACTCCTGTCCTTTCTCTCTCAGCTCTGAAGTAAGAAGGATTCTAGCCTTATAGAATGGCTTCGAGGCTCCTTTGCACTTCACCTTGTACTCAATCGAATCTCCATCACACTTCTGAGGAATCAATGTGACATGGGGATTCTCGACCTTTTTGCTCTTGGCCTTCTTCTTTGTTGCTTTGGCCTTCTTGACAACTTCCTTGGGAATGCTGGGCGGTACAGCTGAAATGTCTGCGACAGTAGGCTCATCAGGAGGCTCTTCCAGAAGATCAACTGCCAACGTCTCTCTTGTGACAACAGTGAAGCATGAGACATGTGTGGGAGCACCTCCAGAAGGAATGGCATCATAGTAGATCCCTCCGTCAATGTAAGAGAAAGAGAGTCTCTTATTAGGTGTGTCTATGATCGCGCCAGCAGTAGCCATAAACGGTCGTCCCAGCAGCAAAGAAAATTCAGATGCTTCGTTCATCTCCACAACCTGAAAATCAGTGGGCACCAGATAATCTCCTACCTTAACAGGCAAAGCATGAATAGTACCATATGGAGGTGAGGTGCAGGAGTTTTCAAACGTGAGAAGCATCGTAGGGGGTTTTATATCAGCCTTCAATCGTTCAGCAATTCCCCTCGATATGACATTGACGCTAGACCCTGAGTCAACGAGAGACTCATCGAACTCAACTCCAGAGATGGAGCATGGAACCGCGAATTTCCCTGGGTCTTCTCTCTGGGTTAACTGCCTCAGTGGTAGTGACTTGCGTCTTGCCTCGATAAAGAGTGCTTTAACTTCTTCCAGAGTTTCTCTGCAATCCTTGAAGTGACTGAGCAGAGGCCAGCCCTCTAGAGCTTCTTCAAAGGTGAACGAGTGGGGTATCCTTCGTACTCTCTTCTCAAAGCCGAGCAGCAGCTTTGGAGTGATGGGGTCTCTGAGATGTTGAGGAATATAATTTATCTTCCTGGGCTTACGAACTCTTTCTGCAATCAACTCAGGTGTTTTCACAGTTTTTGGCTCGTTCTGCGAGGGGTATCGATCGATACTAGGTAGAGTATCGATCGATACTAGTGCAGTTGAATCGTCCCTGGCAGATACATCATCATCAGAAAGAAGCTCCACATTCTGCTTATCCAGCAAATACTTGCATCTAGCGTCCTCTCATTCCTTCCTTGTCAGCTTAGGAAGTATAGGATAAGGCATCTTGGGTTTATACACCCTCTCCTTGACAATCTCAGGCTTCTTCTCAACCTGATCCTCAGTATCGATCGACACAGAAGGAGCATCGATCGATACTTGTGATTTTGGATCTTCTCGTGCAAGTGTTTGGACTGGTATCGATCGATACTGGCTGGTATCGATCGATACTTGGGCGATTTCAGAATCACAATCGTCATTTTCAACAGCATTGTCAAAAATTCCTGCATCAAAAGCCTTTTCTACCACTGCAGTGGCTCCCTTAACACATCCTATGGTGATTGCATTGACGTGTGCTCTTGGATTCTCAGTCTTTCCTGGAAGAAAACCTTCTTGTCTCTTTACAGCTGCTGCTGTCTGAGCGACCTGAGTTTCCAACTTCCTTTGGCTAAGATTGATGGCTTCGATTTTCCCATTCAAATCCATGTACAACGAGTCAAACTTCCCATTGAAATCCACTTGCAACTTCTGCTGTCCCTGAAGAACATGTTCAAGCATGGATTCCATCTTATTGTCTGTGGACTTTGGAGGGATGGGCTGGTATGAAGAGTTCCCGTAATTGCGATTGTTGTTGTTGAAGTTTCGGTTGTTGTTGTACCCAAATTGCTGACCCTGAAATCCAGAACCACCAACATAGTTAACATCATCCACTTCATCCTCAGCAGCAAAGTGAACCGCTTTCTGATTCTTCCCAATCAAAATATCCAGCTTGGCTTGAACTGCAGCAATCTGCGATCCATCAATTCCTGCAGCTTGCTTCTTCCTCTCGAAATCAGCATTCTTGGTGCTATTGGTAGACGCCAAGTTCTCAATCAGCACGACTGCATCATCTGGATACCTGGTGTTGAAATTCCCATTACTCGCAGCATCCATACCCATCTGGTACCTCCAATCAATCCCTCTGTAGAAAATGCCTTGCAACTGAAACTGAGAGAACCCATGGTGTGGACAATCTCTCTGATAAGACTTGAAACGAATCCAAGCAGCCTTGAATGCTTCTGTCGGACCTTGAGAAAACTGGGAAATTTTGTTCCTAAGCTCTTCAGATCTCGCATCATCATAGAAATTGCACAGGAATGCATTCTTGGTCTCATCCCATGTAGTTAGAGAATCAGGAGCTAACTGCTTCAGCCAATAAGCAGCATCCCCACCAAGAGAGTATGGGAAGAGTTTGCAGAATAGGAACTCATTGGGCACTCCATTGTACTTCATCCCAGTGACCAAATCCTCGAACCTCTCGATATGATCCATGGGATGCTCATGAGGTAGGCCATGGAAAGGGCTCTGACTTACAAGAGCATAGTACGCAGGCTTCAGCTCGAAGTCGTTCCTCTGAAAAGTTGGGATGCGAATCGCAGATCGATTGGCATAGAACTGATCAGGTCTGTTGTGCTCGCCAAGTGTCCTAGCTCGATCACCTGCAGCATTCCCAACGTTGGCGCGCCCAGCTGGCGCGACAATCTCAATAACAGGAGCAGGGACAACGACGTTTCCAGCTTCATCAAGTCGCTGCCCTCTCTCATTGCACACTTGACCCTCTTGGTCTCTCAGAACTCCAGCTTCATCAGCTCTTAAAACCACTGGGTTGTTCATCCCTGATGTTTGCTTGGTCTTTCTGTTTGTGCGTTCCACAAGCGCTAGCTGTTCCAGTGACAGTTCAACTAGCTGTGTGCTCTTGTTGCTCCTGGTTTCACGAACAGGCATACACCTGCAAACAAAACACTAGGCAAAGCACGTAAGTAACCAGAAAAATACGTTGAGTATCGATCGATACCAAGTGGTGTCGATCGATACCAACAAAGAAATCGCCGGAGTATCGACCGATACTAGTGAGTATCGATCGATACTGACGGACTTAGTCGAAACTCGACAGCTAAAATCTAAAGGCGAAATTGAGTCCCCGGCAACGGCGCCAAATTTGATATGCTCAAATTAATACCCTAACAGTACTAAAGCAGTAGTTGTAATATAGCTAGGGGTCGAACCACAAAGACTCACAGAGATGCACAATAGATTGTATAGTATCGAATTAAGCTAAGCCAAACAGATGTAATTGAAAGCAGTGCAGAAATTAAAAGAGTTGTAATTCAATCGGGAAAATATAGGCTCAGGGTTTTTCTCAGGAAATCAATGAATGCAGATAAACTAACTAGCAGGATTCAGATTTAGCGTAGCTCTTGAACTCAAATCACTGAGGTATAATTAACCAACTGTCGTTGCGAGAATTATCTAAATCTAAATC
>PKML01063940.1:73906-91838 GCA_002933935.1 Eutrema yunnanense | reverse complement strand
TTTTTTTTTTATGGGCCGTTGGCCATAATGTAAAATGGCGTATTGCCCCCCCCCCTTCCCCATTTTTTATAAATGAAATTGGAGTTTGAGCAATGTTTGTTTGATTTATCCCCTAAGGGTTTTGTACGACCGTAGCTTGGTGGCGAGCGTTGAGTTTGGAAGAATATGTCGTGGACCGTATTCCTTCGCTATTTTTGTGTGAACAGGTCGTAGACCGTGTTCCGTTGTTTTTGTGTCGGGTGCGAGGTATAGCTCGGCTTAAGATACTTAATGCTTGTGTATCTTTTTTTTTTGTGAGGTATAGCTCGGCTTAAGGCACTTAAAGCTTGTGTGCCTTGTTTTTTTGGTGCGAGTAGCGAGCTCGACTTTAGACTCTTAATGTTTGTGTGTCTGGTAGAAGGGCAAGCTTTGAGCTTGGCTTCAGTACTTATAGCTTGTGTACTGCGGGAGTGCGAGCATTGGAGCTTGGCTTCAGCACTTATAGTTTGTGTTCTGGGGGACTGCAAGCATTTGAGCTCTGTCCCCGGTTTTTTGCCTTGCGAGCTGAGTTGTGGAATAAGGTCGTGGACCTTTTTTTTTTTGGAACAGGTCGTGGACCGTATTCTTTTGTAGGAACAGGTCGGGGCCGTATTCGTTGTTTGTGTTTGTGTTTGATTTTTTTTTTTTGAATCTGAAGAGATTTTATTAGATTTATAGCTGAGCCCTGGTTAGGGGTTGCCTACGTACCCTTTAGTAGAAGGGATCAAGCCAATCGTAGTTCAGTTATTTACAAAGGTAAAGAGGGAAGCGGAGGCCGGGGGGGCTAGTAGTAGTAGCGCTTGAGGTTCATTGAGTTCCACGAGCGCGGGATTGCGTCGCCATTCATTGTGACCAGCTCGTAGACGCCGGGTTTGACGATCTTGGAGATGAGGTAGGGGCCTTCCCAATTGGCGCCGAGCTTGTCTGCATTTAGTTCGGCGGTGTTTTCGAAGACATTGCGCAGAACCAGGTCGCCCTCGTCGAAGTATCGGCTCCTGACCTTTTTGTTGTAGTACTTAGAGGCTAGCTGTTGGTAGTTCTGGATGCGTAGTAGGGACTGGTCGCGTTGCTCTTCGAGGAGGTCGAGCTCGCCTAAGAGAATGGTGTCGTTCAGGTCGGCGTCGGAGAGTGGGAAATCCGACCTCGGAGGGAGCCATTGCTTCCATGCCGTGGGATAGGCTGAAAGGTGTGCGATTTGTCGCCGTCCTGGGCGTTGTACGGTGAGACCAGAGGACGCCGTCTAGCTCATCGGCCCAGAGGCCTTTCTTATCATCCATGCGTTTTTTGAGGCCGTCGAGGATGGTTTTGTTTGTTGCCTATGCTTGCCCATTGCCCAGTGGGTATCTCGGAGTGGACTTGCGTAACCTGATTCTCCATTTTGCGCAGAAGTCTTCGAATAAGACCGACGTGAACTGGGCGCCATTGTCCATGACGATCTCGTATGGCAGGCCGTGGCGACAGATGATGAACTTCCAGACGAATTTGCGGATGTCCTCCGCCGTGATCTTCGCGTAGGCCTGAGCATCGACCCACTTTGTGAAGTAATCAGTCATTACCAGGAGGAAGCGCTTTTGGCGTGATCGGGGTAGGGGTCCTACGATATCCATGGCCCACCGCATGAATGGGTAGGGTGCTGATGCTGTGGTGAGTAGCTCGGTGGGGGAGTGGATAATCGGGCCGTGACGCTGATATTTTTCACACCGGGCTGCGAACTTGTCGCAGTCTTGAAGCATTGTTGGCCAGTAGTGGCCCTGGTTCCGGATTCGCAGAGCGAGAGTTCGGCCGGTGGAATGATTTCCGCCCGCTCCTTCGTACATCTCATTCATTACGTCGATGGTTTCCTGCCCGTGGAGGCAGGTTAGCAAGGTTCTCGTAGCGCTCCAACGGAATAACTTGTCGTTGGTGATGAGGTATTTGGCGCATTTCTTTTTCAGTCGGCGGGCTGCCCAGCGATCCGCGGGGATGGTCCCATCTGTGATGTATAGCAGGATCTCGTCGCACCAGTTGGGTAGCTCGGGCTCATGGGGAGGAGGTGGCAGCTCTTCAGGAGGCGGCACTTCGTCTGGAAGTGGCATGTTTTCGTCGAGGTCTTCGTTTTGGGGGTTGATCAGGCAGACCCCTTTTAGCAGTTCGATGCTGGGGAAGTCGATGCTTTCAACGGGAATTACCCGCCGTTAGGTTGGATCCGAGGTGGAAGCTAGCGCGGCGAGGGCGTCTGCAGAAGTATTGTCACCTCGGGGAATCTTGGTCAGGGTGAACTCGGAGAATTCTGCTGCTAAGCCTTGGACTAGTTTGAGGTAAGCATCCATGCGGTCGTTCTTGGTCTCGTATTCTCCACTAAATTGATTGGCGACGAGCTGGGAGTCGCAGTAGACCTGGATTTTCTTCACCCCGATTGGTTTTGCCAGGCGCAGCCCTGCAATCATAGCCTCATACTCTGCTTCGTTGTTTGACGCCTGATAGGCTCAAATTAATACCCTATAAGTACTAAGCAGTAGTTGCAGTATATGTAGGGGTCGAACACAAAGACTCACAGAAATCACACAATAGATTCGAATTAAGCTAAACCAAAAGATGTAATTGAAAGCAATTGATATGCTCAATTTAATACCCTAAATAGTACTAAAGCAGTTGCTGCAGTAAATCAGGGGTCGAACACAAGAACTCAGGAATCACACACTAGATTATATAGATCCAAAACAAGCTAAACCAGAAGATTTAATTGAAAACAAAATTGCAGGTAAAAAGTGTTGTAAATTCAGTTGGAGGCAGATAGGTTCAGGGTTTTTTCTCAGGAAATCAATAAATGCAGTCTAATTAACTAACAGGATTCAGATTAAGCACTGTTCTAGAACTCAAATCACTAAAATATAATTAACCAACTCTCGTTGCGAAAACTATCTAAATCTAAACCCTAGGAATTCCAAATCTCTTTGCGAATCCTAAAATCTAAATCAGCTTTAATAACAGGTTTGATATGTTCACAAATCAATTAAACCAAATCTCTTTGCGAATAATCAATTTGCTCACCTAAGGTTCTATCAGGTAATTAATTGCACTCTCGTGCCTAATCAATTATCCTACGATCTAAGTTCTAGGTGATTAATCTAGAAATAGGTTTGAGAACAACCTAAGGTGAAGAACTAATTCAGATAATAAATCCTAACAGAAAATCAACCTAGCATTCAAAGAAATCCCTATGAGAAAACCCCAAACCTAACAGGTGATCTACTCAGACATGGAAATTGAATCAATAAACATGACTGAATAAATACTCAATTAGATAAAAAGAAAGAGTAACAAGATGTTTGAGATCTGAATCTCGGACGAGGGGAAATTCAGACTTGTCTCTCTTCTCACCAAGATCTCTCTTAAAATCAGAACAAATAAAGCATAGCCTACACAGATGGCTGAAAACCTAATTATATAGCCTAAACACGTTCTGGGGTCTTCTTGCAAATATCAAAGCCTTCTGGGCACTTTTGCAAATCTTTAAGTCTTGGAAAAAGTCGCGGCCCATGAATTCTCGATGAGTGTCGATCGATACCAGGGGGTATCGATCGATGCTTGTTGCTCAGATCGGGTCAGACTTCAGTTTTGCTCCAGAATGCTCCAGTATCTCCAATAAAACCCCAAATGTGCTAAAACCTGCAAAGGACTCTAAAAGACTCCAAAATACTAGAAAGACTCTATAAAAAGGACTTATATCATGGTCTAAACAGGGTAAAAACCATGATATATCAGCAATGCGTAAATTAAACAAGTTGTAATTCGATTGGGAGAAAGATAGGCTCAGGGTATTTCTCAGGAAATCAATGAATGCAGATAAACTAACTAACATGATTCAGATTTAGTGCGGTTCTTAAACTCAAATCACTAAAGTATAGCTAACTAACTCTCGTTGCGAAAACTATCTAAATCTAAATCTTAGGAATTCCAAATTTCTTTGCGAATCCTAAAGTCTAAATCAGCTTTTAAATCAGGTTTGATTTGTTCACAAAATAACTAAACCAAATCTCTTTGCGAATAGTTATTTTGCTCACCCTAAGTTCTATCAGGTAATTAATCGCACTCTCGTGCCTAATCAATTATCCTAAGATCTAAGTTCCAGATTCTTCAACCTAGAATTAGCTTTGAACACAACCTAAGGCGAAAAACTAATTCAGATGGTGAATCCTAATCAACTAATCAACCTAGCATTCATAAAAAACCCTTATGAGAACCCTGAACCTAAAGTGGATCTACTCAGACATGGAGAATGAAAACAACATGATTGAATAGATCTTCAAAGAAATCAGTAAGAAACAAGAGTTCCGAGTAGTCTCTCTAAAAACCAGAGTAAAATCAAGAGTTATGAAAGCGTAGCCATCAAAGTGGCTGAAAAACCGAATTATATAGCTAAAACACGTTTTGGGGCTTATTGTAATAATTAAAGACTTCTAGGGCAGTTCTGTAATTCTTCAAGACTTGTGAAAGTTGCGACTCGTATCTTCTTCAATTATATTTCGCTCCAGAATGCTCATAATAGCTCCAATATCTCCAATTATGCTCTAAACATGCTAAAACCTGTAAAAGACTCTAAAAGACTCCAAAATACTAGAAAAAACTCTATAAAACATACTTATATCATGGCCTAAAAGGGGTAAAAACCATGATATATCAACGCCGGGAAGGCCAAACGGAAGGACTGCTCTAGGATTTCCTTGGTCGGGGATTCAAGGCGTATGCCGATGTCGGAGCCATGTTTGGAATCTGACCCGTCGACGTGCAGGCTCCACTTCTCGGGGAGTTCATCAGTTGCTAGCTCGGGCACCAGTTCGACCAGGAAATCGGCTAGGACTTGGGATTTTACCGCGGTCTGTCCTCGGTACTCGATCTCATATTCGCTGAGCTCAATCGCCCACTTCATTATTCTGCCAGACCGGCTTGGGCTGTGGAGGATAGTTCGGAGCGGGTAGGTACTTAGCACGGCAACCATGTGCGACCGGAAGTAAGGTCGGAGCTTCCGGGCTGCGACGACTACTGCGAGTGCGAGTTTTTCCAGAGTCGGGTACCTGCTCTTTGCGCCGTCTAGGGACTTGCTGACATAGAAGATGGGCTTTTGATCGCCATAGTCTTCTCGTACTAGTACTCCACTGACTGCTGACATGGATACGGCGATGTAGAGATAGAGGGTCTCACCCTCCTCGGGTTTAGCCATGACGGGGGGAGTTGATATGTACGTCTTCAGTTGCTGGAGAGCCTCCTCACACTTGTCATCCCATTCGAATAGCTTGTTAGCTCAGAGGAGTTGGTAAAACGTTAAGCACCTGTCGGTTGAGCGGAAGATGAACTGGTTGAGCGCGGCGATCCTCCCAGTGAGTCGTTGGACTTGAGGTCGATGACGGCCTGGATTTGTTTGGGGTTAGCTTCGATCCCGCGCTGCGTGATGATGTACCCGAGGAATTCTCCCGATGTGACGCCGAAAGAGCACTTGGCCGGATTTAGCTTCATGTTGTACTCATTTAGCGTATGGAAGCAGGATCGGGGATGAGCGACGTGGTCGCCTGCTGCTAAGGACTTCACCAGCATGTCGTCGATATAGACCTCCATAGTACGGCCGATCTGGTCAACGAACATCTTGTTGACAAGTCGTTGGTAGGTGGCTCTGGCATTTTTGAGTCCGTAGGGCATAACCTTATAACAATAGGTCTCGCGGTCTGTGATGAACGTTGTTTTCTCCTTGTTGTTGGGGTAGATGAGGATCTGGTTGTATCCCAAGAAGGCGTCCATGAAGGAGAGAAGCTCATTTCCGGTAGTGGCTTCCATGACCTAATCGATTCGGGGGAGCGGGAAGCTGTCTTTGGAGCACGCCTTGTTGAGGTCGGTAAAGTCTACACAAACCCTCCATTTCCTACTCTCCTTCTTGACAACTACCGGGTTGGCCAGCCAGTCCGGATATTTGACCTCGGTGATTGAGCCAGCTGCGGTCAGTTTTTCTATCTCATCGTTGACGGCCTGCGCGCGCTCGGGCCTTAGCTTTCGTCGCTTCTGCTTGATCGGTCTGAACGTTGAGTCCACGTTGAGCTCGTGGCTACAAATCGCCGGATCGATGCCGGGCATGTCACTTGTCGACTAGGCAAAGGTGCAGATGTTCTGCTTTAGGAATTCGATCAGCTCCTTCTTTATACTTTCCTCGAGACCTGCCATGATCCCAATGCAACATGCTTTGTCACGTGGGTCGATGTTTACTTGGACGACGAGGTCCCGACCTGGAAGATCCTGGTTACTTGGCTAACTGGGTTGCTGCATATTGATGGTCAATCAGGCCGGCGCGGCGTGGCGCAGCTTATGCTCGATGGCGAAACAAGCGCGAGAGACCCTCTGATTACTTCGTAGAGTATACGTCCCGGCCTGGTTGGGGAACTTGAGGCATTGGTGGTATGTCGAAGTGACCGCCTTCATCGAATGTAGCCAAGGGGTCCCCAGTATGACATTGTAGATCGGGGTAGTGTCGTACACCACGAACTTAACGATTTTGGTGATCCGACCTACGTAGAGCGGAAGTTCGATGGTGCCGATCCCATTGGTGTTATTCCCGGCGAAGCCTGTTAGTGGGATTTCGGCTGGTTTGATTTCTGCCCCGTGCAGGTTCATCCTCGTAAGGGTATCTTTGAAAATGAGATCGACCGAGCTGCTCGTGTCGACTAGGACTCGGTTGACGTTGCAGTCGGCCACACGGATCTGCACAATGAGGAGATCGTTATGAGGCTGATGGATCCCAACAGCGTCGGCGTCGGTAAAGCAGATCCCCATTCTGCTTGTGTCTTGCGCGTCGATTTCCGGACCGAAGTGCCATTTCAGGGAGGCATCGGTCTTTCTCTCGTGCTGCTTGATGGAGCGTATCAAATTGTTGCACGAGAGGAGCCCTCCCATAATCATCACGATCATTGTTCGTGTCGGGGAGGCAACTTGGCCTCTTCTTGGCCTTGAGAGGGAGATCGCCGGCGACGGTCGTCATTCTGGGCGCGGTTATCAGGCCTAGCCCGGTTATCCTCGCGACCTTGGTTGTCACGTTGCTGACGTCGGTCGTTTCCCAGGCTCGCGGGCGCGGTGGCTCGGGTACACGGATTTCTCCCTTCTGATATTGGCTCAATAGGGCCTCCTGGAGCGCACAGCAGTGCGAGGTCGGGTGGCCTTTTCTTTGGTGAAAATCGCAGAAAGTTGTTCTGTCGTACTGCTCTTCTGCTCGGGGCTCTTTGTCTTTCCGCTCGTCGGAGCGTTGATCTTTTTGGCGGGGATCGCGCGTCCATGTGTTCCATGGATTTGTTGGTTCGGCCTTGGTGAACAGGGCGGGGTCGTGCATGTGAAGGACGGTCGGCGACTCACCGACGAGGAATGCGGCGGCTCACTTGCCCTTGCTACTTTTGTACTCGTCGTCATAATGCTGACGAGGTTCCTGGTACCCGTCCTGGGGTCGCTCCTTCGGGGCCGGGGCCTTGTGCACGGTATTTCTTTTTGATTCGGCTGCTTTTTCCTCTTCGAGCTCAACGTAGAGGCCGACGCGGTGTAAGGCATCCTCTAACGAGCGCGGCCTGTTGAGCTTCATATCGTCCTTGAAGGCCGAGTAGGCCCGTAGATCTTTCCTCAGGGCGGAAAGCGCTGATTCGTCTGTCACGTTGCTCTGTGAAGCCGTGGCCTTGAAGCGCTCGATGAAAGACCTGAGCGATTCCTTCGCTCCTTGGTTCAATGCCTAGAGGTCGGCGCTGGACGCGGACTGCTTGATATATATATAGAGTAGTGCTCGGGGAAGATGGTCGAGAGATCCCTGAAACTGTCGATGGAGTGCGTTTTCAGCCGAGAGAACCACGTCAGGGCAGGACCAGTAAGGTTCTCCACGAAAAGCTGGCAGTGGGCGGCCTCGCGTTCATCTGGGGCAAAGTGGGCGTGCCCCATGGCGATGGTGAATGCCGTCAGATACTGGGTCGGGTCGGTGTTACCTGCATATGGCGGGAGCTTGAGTTTGCTGAGGTGCCTGAGCGGGAAAGACGCGATCCGACGTGTGAATGGCGTGTTTTGCGTTTCCCTCAGGACGCGATCTATTTCTGGAGCCGCGCTGGTGGCTTGATGAATCTTGGAAGACATTGCACGGATCATCTCCTTCATAGCTTCGAATTCGGCGTCTCTGGCACGCTCCGAGCTAGCACGTTGAGGGTGCGCTTCATTACTTGGGAAGCCATCTGCCGTTGGGGCAAACTGTCTGGCTGGTCCTTCGGATCCTGACGGCGAGTCTCCGAATAGGTTTCTCTGGAGGTGCAGGGTATCTGCCCGAGAGGCTGGTTCTCTGATTTGAACGGCGGGAGATCCGGTGTTGTCTGACCCGTCGCTAGAGGCCGCTAATATGGCGAACCGTTGGTCGGTGGTGCGTGTTTGCTCATCTATTCTGGCGAGCAAGTTCTGCATCACGGCGGATAGAGTGGGCTGGTCCCCCGGTGTATGAGGTGTATTTTGGGCGGCGGAGCTGTCGAGCGGAGTGGATCCCGGAGCCGGGGGCAGAGTTCCGAGGGGCTGACTTTGAGGAATTGATCCGTTGGTTGTCATTTGAGCTGATGGTGAGGCTGTCGTTTGAGCCGGAGTCGTTTGTTCCGATGACAATAGTACTCTCGGAGGCAGGACCGTCATTGTTGTCGCGATTGATGTTGCGGTTGAACTGTTCCTTGCGTGTAGGAAAATATCTAAACAGCCCCTCTCTCTAGCGCCAACTGATGATCCAAAGGATCACTATCGATATTTAGAAGTATATTAGGAGGTTGGGATGTAAGATTTCCGTTAATAGAACGAGTTAACTTAATTTTGGAGCAGGTCGGGATTGAGAGAAATAGGCCGGATATTATGACGAACAGGTCGGAGACCGTATTATTTGTATTAATGATCGAAAAAGGTGAACGGTTTAGACTTACGAACTAGTTCTGACGGAAATCCAGTTCGGTGTTCTAAACGGCATTGCTCAGTTACAATACAGAGAGGTCGGGTGTAAAGTCTAGTGGGAGAGAGAACAATAAAATGTGTGTCATTCTCCATAAATGCACGTTGAGGGGCATTTATAGCCAGAGCATACCACCTGCTCCCCGAAATTCCGGGGTGACGTGGCGCTTCCAGCGCTTTTCGTGGGTAAGGTATCTCGAGAGGCGTGTTCCAGCTTCTTCGGTGGATAGGTTATGATGAGCCCGGCGCCATACTCCTACGCAGGTAGTACACTGTTCAGCGAGCTGCCCTCCACGTGTCATCTTCCCCTTTGGTCTTTCTGCGCAGAGTTAGTGAAGTGTCAGCGCGAGCTCGGTGGACCCTCGTATTGACTTTTGGTTGGGCTTGAATTTGATTGGTATTCTAGTTGCAGAGGCGGTGAGGTGTCAGCGCGGGCTCTGGGTGTCAACTCCTACACGTGTCGTCCTTTCGTTGGCCTTTTCATACGGTGTTGGCGTGAGATCGGGATGCGCTCTTGGGAGCTCGGAATGAGCTTGTCGTGGGAGCTCGGGGTGTCAGCTCGGTGTCCTCCTTGGTCAGACGTTGATATTTGGCTGGTTTAATCGAGAAGGGCCTTTTGCTGAGATGGATCTAGCTAATTGGGGGTGCTAAGCCCACCTCTAACAGTGGTCGGAAGCCAAGATCGTCTCAGAGATGGTCCTGGAGGTTAAGCTACAGCGGAAGAAGCTACGAGAGCAAGGAGGAGAGAAAATGATTGATTTTTATAGATAAAAAAACAGAGAAAAAAGAGACATACCCACTTCTGGAAAAGATGACTCTCTAAGCTTCCACGAGGCATAAACTCATAAACAAGAGTTCTATGATGTTCCTTGAAGCAATAGCTGATTAATTTCACAAGATTTTTGTGCTTTAATTGTCCGAGAAACATGACTTATGCCTGAAAAACAAAGAAAACACACAAAGATTAAGAGACATAACGAATTACGCTCGGCGAGGGTTATTTTGTAGAGATCCGATCCATCGAGAAAAATCGATAGATCTTCTATATTCGAAATCGGGTTGCTTAAATCAAGAATCGACACTCTTTGAAAAGAGCTATGCTTCTTGATGACGTCATCTTTTCTCTTTGTTTTTTCCGAAGATGCCATTATGGTTTATGGATCTCCTAAACAGCCAATGACTAATGATCGCTATGAGAGTTTCTTCTTCACGAGGAGAGAGAGAGAGAGAGTGAGAGAGATAGAGAGCTTGTGTGAGTGAACGAGTGTGGCAAAGTAAATAACAAGATGAGTATTCAGTTTTTTTTTTTTTTGGCTCTTATCACTGAAGAAGATGAAAAAAAAATGAAAAATCAAATGGTCATATCACTGTATGGGGTATTTGACTGACACAAGAAACATTTTGCAGCTGATAAACTTACAATATCATCGGGGTGTCTGAGTGAGACACTCCTATTAAACAATTAATAAAAAAATAATTTGTTTTTTGAGACACTCTTAGCGAGAATAGGGTCTCGTATGAGACACCCACCACAAAACTTGAGATACCCAGATACTTACGTGTACAATTTTTATTGGCCCAGATGTTTAAAAAAAAATAATTATTTAATTAAAAAAATTAATTTTTTTTTGATGAGACACCCTCACCGATGCAAATGCTCTTAGCATGAAGGGTATAAATATCTTTGAATAAAAGAAAGTGCTAACTTGTTGAAGCAAAAATATAAAACATTCTAAGGCCCTGATTGGTAAAGTATTTAGCTGGGCTTAAAGCCTTATAGTATCCAATCAATAAAGCATGTATGAGAGCATTAGCGGGTTCAATATGCTCCATATTATAATGCTACATTATGAAGCTTTTAAAAGAGCATTTAACCTTATCAATTTAAAATGACAAATATAACCATATTATTCAATTTTTTTTTTAAGATAACATCATAATATTCTCTAACCTAATTCTAACTACATACAAGTTTGGTATAAATAAAAAGAATCCTACGTTTGCCAGAAACCTAAAACCGTCGACAATTTCATCAGAAAAATCAAGTTGAAAGNNCAGAACAAGTCTTTGCATAAGAGATTTTACACATCCCGGCAGGTTCTATCATAAAATTTCAAGGCCTAATTAATGAATTTTGCAAGTTATGACTAAAGAGGTATATATAACTCGGGTTGATCAGAATCAGAATACAGAATACAGAATACATAATACAAGTTACGACATCTCCCTCCTTTCATCGGCTTTTATTTCTATCAAGTTTAAAGCCCTGATTGGTAAGGTATTTAGCTGGGCTTAAAACCTTATAGTATCCAATCAATAAAGCATGTATGAGAGCATTAGCGGGTTCAATATGCTCCATATTATAATGCTCCATTATAAAGTTTTTAAAAGAGCATTTAACCTTATCAATTTAAAATGACAAATATACCCATAATTATTCAATTTTTTTTTTAAGATAACATCATAATATTCTCTCTAACCTAATTCTAACTACGTACAAGTTTGGTATAAATAAAAAGAATCCTACGTTTGCCAGAAACCTAAAAACCGTCGACAATTTCATCACAAAAATCAAGTTGAAAGTAATTTCTTTATTAACGTAAGTGTTTGAAGTTTTGATATATTGTGTATGCAGAGTAGTGCTTAATCGCCAGCAAGTTGCAGTATATATTGATCCTTCCTGCATGTGCTTTGTAAACTGTTGCAATTCATGCTCTGTGCATTGGTGTGGTTATTTTTATGGACTTAAGAATTTCTACTAGTATCTACGTGAGTTCCCCTCAACTTTTAATCGCTAATCACATTCCAGCGTCCTAGTTTATGTGAATTTGGCTATTTGATTTTCTTATTACGGTTTTAGTGTTCTTGATGACATGTTCGTTTAAAATTTGCATGTACTTGCATCAAACACTTGCTTCTATGTGTTAATTGCTTTTGGATCATTTGTGGTCTCCTTTTTGTTTTCGTGTGCTCAGCATCTAAGCTTTACAAGTTTAGTTAACGTTGGTAAATATAGCTTACTGTATGCTAATTCCATTTATATATATTATATTTGTTTTGTAGGAAGTTGCAATGATCTTTAATAAGAACATACATGCGGTAATTCGGTTACTGATTGAAAGTGAACAATCTGATCCATACCGTGATAGGCAATTGATGAGAACGGACCAAGGTCGTGGATTGCGTCATACAATGCAGATGATTAATGGTTCTGGTATAGAGTGCTATGACACCTTGCGAATGAAACAAGAAACCTTCAGACAGTTATGTGATACTGTAAGGAATGATTATAATATTAAAAAATCACGTGAATGCTCGTTGGAAGAGGCATTGGCAATGTTTTTAGAAACACTTGCGCATGATGAAGTACAACGAGAAATCGCTAAGAATTTTCAGCGTAGCCCAGAGACGGTAAACAGAAAATTCATGGAAGTATTAGAAGCTGTCCTTCTACTATCAAAGGATATTTTAAAGCCTCGTCAAGATGAATTTTAACAGACTAGTAATCGCCTATCTTCTGATACAAGATACTGGCCTTATTTTAATGGTTGTATCGGAGCTCTCGATGGTACTCATGTGTCGGTAAGAGTTACAAGTGATCAGAAAGAGAGATAATGGAATGTGCGAAAGCAATTCGCCTCAATGAACATACTTGCTATTTATTCGCCTCAATGAACATACTTGCTATTTGCAATTTGGATATGAAGTTCATGTACGCATACGTCGGGACTCCAAGTAGAGCACATGATACTAAAGTTCTTACCTATTGTGCACAAAATGACACGTTTTTTCCGACACCTCCCGAAGGAAAATATTTTGTTGTTGATTCTGGATATCTGAACAGAAAATGTTATTTAGCTCCGTACCGCAGAACTAGATACCACCCGCATCAGTGAGGTAACGAACCACCTAATAGTGCAAGTGAGTGGTTTAACAAACGATATTCATCTTTACGTTCAGTGATTGAACATACTTTTGGTGTGTGAAAAGCGAAATGGCGAATTCTGAAAAATGAGGCGCGGTACAACCTACAAACACAATGCAAGATTGTTGTTGCAACAATGGCTCTTCATAATTTTATACATGCGTCAAACATAAACGATGATGATTTTGATGAGTTCGAAAGGATGGAAGAACAAGCATTGCATGTTTTAAATGGAGAAGATGAACCAGAAGTTGAAGTAACGCGTTATGAACCTAACGGAGAGTTTACATGTCTGGAATTCGTAACCATATTGCAGAAATGATTTGGACTGCTTGATATTAATTAGAGAAATACCCTCAAATAGTACAAAAAATATTTTTTGTTCCAAAACTAGCACCCTAAATTTAAAATACCAAAAATAGCACAACTAATTATTTTAAAATACTTATTTACCAAAAATAAATTTAAAATAGAATTAAACATTATGTTTGGGTTCACTATTTCCAATTTAGGGTTTAATTTTTTCCCATTAGAAAATGATTATAAGTCATTTTTATATTAAATTTGTGTTAATATTGTCAAAATTGGTGCTATATTTGTGATTTTCACATTTGGATGCTAAATTTGGGAACTTTTAGTTTTTTTGTGCTATTTTGTAGAATTGCCCTATTAATTATATGTTCGAATAACTTTGTTTTTCGTATGATTTGTTTTTCATAAAGTAATTCAAAAGACTATTTACGTGATTCATTTGAGTTTGCTCTGTTAATTTTAATTTTGTGAAATACATATTTCATAGATAAAATTATAGTTATGTCTATTTTGGTAATTTGTTATCTAACTGTTCATTGCTTTTACCAATCACATAATTTAATAAAACATATAGTTTCAACAGCATAATGCTCTACTACATAATGCTCTACTACATAATGCTACTGCTCTTCTATATGTTATACCAATCAGGGCCTAAGAAACTAACAAATCCTTAAATAAGTGATATCCGGTGCAATTTTGTCTTTAACTGAAACGACCGCACTTTTCTTTAAAAAAAAAAAAAATTAAACAGAGATAATTAAACAAATAATTAAACAAATACAAGCACAAGTTCTATAGCTTACACAAGCTAACGGTTTTACAACAGTAAAAGCAACAATAACAGAAACAAAACCCCGGGTCCTAATCATCCCCTCTTCACTGCCTCGATTCCACGATCACGCCTTATCTTTACCTGCATCGACAAAAGTGATGCATCAACATTTGGCTAACCAAATGCTGAGTGAGATTGATCATCCCAACAACAGGCTACCAATAAGCACAAATAAGCAGCAATTATCAATTATCAATACTAAAAATTAATTAACACCAATTAAAACTTTCAGCACAAACAATAGCAACTAGTATCGATCGATACTCCCCTTGTATCGATCGATACTCAAACAACACACGACTCCCAACAAGGGACTGGTATCGACTGATACACCCCTGGTATCGATCAATACCCAAACAACACGAGTCCACCGACAAGGGACATGTATCGATCGATACTCACATGGTATCGATCGATACTCACCTGCGATTCACAACCTACGCGAGATCTAAACCCAGAAATCGCCATAAATCGCCAAGACAAAGCCCCAAACTCAGCAATCAAGCTTAACTAAGCATCACACAAGCTTAATTGCTAACCTTTGGTCCCAACTCACCTTAGATAGGCTGGATCTAGCTCTAGAAGACCTCTCTCACGCTTACGCCAAAGCCGCTCTTCCAACCTCTTCTTCAAGCTTCTCACCAAGCTTAATCTCTCTTGATCTCGCAAGATCCAAGCTTCCCCAAGCTTTTCTTTCTCTCTCTCTCTCTCTCTCTCTCTCTCTCCTTCTCTCTCTCTCTCTCCTTCTCTCTCTCGCGACCACTCTGAGCTTTCCTCAAAAGAATGGTCTTTAACACCCTTAAAAAGAGAAGAGAAGAAGACAGTAAGGAGAAAATCCCGACTGGTATCGATCGATATATGCCAGTATCGATCGATACCACCCCAGAACAAACCCGAATTAATTATTTTCCCCAATAATCAATTCTTCTGGAACGCGGAAGTTACAATTCTCCCCCACTAACTTAGATTCGACTTTGAATCTTCGTTACCGTTCATCTCCCATGAACCGCTCATCTCCAATGAACCTTAATCGTCGCAACGATTACACAATCCTTGGCCAACCCGGCCATCTCAACACTCACACGAGGTCCAAAAACCAACCTCCGAGGTTTCCCATTCAGTCCCTATGCTTATGACACCGCAGTATCATATGTACTTATTGCTCAACACTAGTCAAACCCCGTTACTCAAGACACCACAGCATCTCCGAGTTCCGAGCATCTGCCATATCCCGCAGGATATCCACCATACCTCGCAAGGTATCAATCATACCACATCACCCAAGACACCGCAGCATCTCCGAGTTCTGGGTATCTGCCGTACCACTCCACTCGGTAATATAACCTACAAGAGTCTCAATACCCCATACCACTCAATTCTAGGAAATATATCATACATCTAAGATATACTCCTTACGAATCCACGGTATCACGTATCACTTTAGGCTATAAACCTCCCGAGCCTGGGTACATCGCCAGTCACACTCTCAAGACACACAGTCCTGCAAGCTATCGGCACCAGAGGAACTAGTCCTCTCAATGAGCAATAAGTCACACATCTATAAGCATCTCGACTGAACTACCTCCCGTGATCCGTGTAAATCCTCGCAAGGCAACACCGGCATCACTCATACTCCATACCCGGAATATCTGCCGTGCATAACCAATAACCAGGCCATCGCACCTCCCTTGCGCACCTTCCAGTGTCGGCTTGCTTTAGAAAGACTTGTCAAGACAACTATGACTAGGCTACCTTTAACACCCAACAACTCTCTGCAGTAGGTAATCAGTACAAACGTAATAAAACAAACAAGTACCATACGCCTGCAATCCGACCCACCACATAGAACCGCTAGGTGAAATAACCCGGTCTCGTCACTTGACTCATTTTCTCGAACAAGCTTAACTGAAAACACGCAACGCTCACAAAAGCAATAAGAACATCCATCCTATTACTCTCTCGCATTAACGCTTTTTACCCCAAACGTAATGCGAAGCCGTGACTCCCAAAGTCACCAATAATAAGAAATACTCATCTTATTATACATCATAATGTAACATCGTTCTACACAACGGCAATACAAAATGAAACACACATAGCACACAGCTACAACCGAAACTGGAACCTCTCGATGGAACTCAAGCCGCAGCTTGTTTCTGGAACCACTTCCGAAACCCTGCTTCCATCCTAGCCTCTGGCTCCCAAGTTTCCTCCTGCACCCCGTCACAGTCCCACAGAACTCGCATCATCGGAATCTTCTTCCGACGAAGCTCCTTGACCCTCCGCTCGAGAACTCTCAAAGGCCTCGCCTCAATGGTCATATTGGGCTGGAGATCTGACAGAATCTCAGCCAATACCTCGTCACCCCTATACAAACACTTCTTCAGCATCGACACATGGAAGACCTGATGAAATGCTTGCATAGCCGCGGGTAACTCCAACTGATACGCTACCGGTCCAACACGCTCCACAATCCGGAAAGGCCCCAGATACCTCGGACTCAACTTAGTCGCAGTAATGGACCTGTTCGGACCTCTCAGTAAAGCCATCTTGAGATACACACTATCTCCCACCTCAAACACAAGCTCTTTCCGCCTCTTATCGGCATAACTCTTTTGCCGATCTTGGGCCTCTTTCATGTTCAGCTTCAAAACCCGGATCTTTTCTGTGGTTTCCTGAACAAAACTCGCACCCAAAGTGCTCCTATCCTCCACTTGTGTCCAACACAAGGGGGTACGACATGGCCTCCCATACAGAGCCTCATATGGAGCAATCCCAATACTCGCCTGGTAGCTATTGTTATACGCAAACTCTACCAAGCTTAAGTGATCCACCCAGTGACCACCCCAATCCAGCACGCACATCCTCAACAAATCCTCCAAAGTCTGGATGGTCCGCTCGGACTGGCCATCTGTATGAGGATGGTACGCCGTGCTCAAGTGCACTTTCGTGCCCATCTCTGCCTGAAACGCCTTCCAGAACTCCGATGTGAACTTAGGATCCCGATCCGAGACAATGCTCACCGGCACTCCATACAGTCTCACAATCTCCTGCACGTACTTCCTAGCCAAAACTGCTGCCCCATCGGTCTTCTTAATGGCCAGAAAACGCGCACACTTGGTCAATCGATCAACGATGACCCAAACAGCATCCTTGGTCCGAGAAACTGGTAACCCCACCACGAAATCCATCGTGATCATATCCCACTTCCACTCTGGAATGGGTAAACTCCGCAACAAACCACTCGGGACCTGGTGCTCCGCCTTCAGTAACTGGCACATGTTGCACGACGCAACCCAGTTAGCCACATCCTTCTTCATCCCGACCCAATGATAATAGCGCTTGAGATCGCGGTACATCTTAGTCGCTCCTGAATGAATCGTGAACATACTCGAATGAGCCTCACTCAAGATCTCTCGCCGCAAATCCTCATCCAAAGGTACGCATACCCTCCTACTAACAAGGATAGTGCCGTTCGCAGATACCTGATACTCAGAACCCTCCGCTCTCGAAGCCTTAACCAAAGCCTCATCTTTCTCCTGAGCCAACCGAACTCTGCTCAAAAGATCTGCCTGGTTAGACGCCTCTAAGCACAAAGGTTCCTGAGATACAACACATAAGCGCAATGTGCTAATCTCGCTCACCAAAGACTCAACCTCGCGCTCTTGAGCCAAAGCCACCCGCTTCCGACTCAACGCATCCGCAACCAGATTAGCCTTACCAGGATGGTAAGCTATCTCCAGATCATAATCGGCCACTAGCTCCATCCAGCGCCTCTGCCTCAAATTCAACTCAGGCTGAGTGAAAATGTACTTCAAGCTCTTATGATCTGTGAACACCTGCACCTTTCCGCCATAAAGATAAGATCTCCAAATCTT
>PKML01063940.1:20579-61708 GCA_002933935.1 Eutrema yunnanense | reverse complement strand
TATGGTGAAGAACTAATTCAGATAGTGAATCCTAAACAGATAATTAACCTAGCATTCAAAGAAATCCCTATGAGAAAACCCTAAACCTAAAGTGGATCTACTCAGACATGGTGAATGAAACAATCAACATGTTTAAATAAATCATCAATAGAAAATAAGAATAACAAGAGGTTTTAAGATCTGATCTCGGACGAAGGGAGATTCAGACTTGTCTCAAACCAAAGTATAGAAAATAAAGCATAGCCTAAACAGATGGCTGAAAACATAATTATATAGCCTAAACACGAATTGGGGTCTTCTTGCAAATATCAAAGTCTTCTGGGCATTTTTGCAAATCTTCAAGTCTTGGAAAAAGTCGCTGCCCATGAATTCTCGATGAGTGTCGATCGATACCAGGGGGTATCGATCGACGCTTGTTGCTCAGATCGGGCACTTAGTCATCAGACTTCAGTTTCACTCCAGAATGCTCCAGTATCTCCAATAATACTCCAAATGTGCTAAAACCTGAAAAGGACTCTAAAAGACTCCAAAATACTCTAAAGACTCTATAAAAAGGACTTATATCATGGCTTAAACAGGGTAAAAACCATGATATATCAATAAACCAGCAAATCACAAGAGAGTTCTCGGATGAAGAAATTTTTGAAGTTGTCTATGATATTGGAGCTGATAAAGCTCTTCCGGGTCCTGATGGATTAACGTCACGTTTTTACCAAGAATGTTGAGATATTGTAAGTGAGGAGGTGATTAAAGAAGTATGAAAATTTTTCCATACGAGTAAATTTGAAGACGGTGTAAATCATACGAACATTTGTATGATCCCTAAAATAGAAAAACCAGTTACCTTATCCGACTACCGTCCTATTGCTCTATGTAATGTAATATATAAAATTGTTTCGAAACTCCTAGTCAAACGATTGAAATCGTTTCTTGAAGCGATAGTGTGTAAATCTCAGGCAGCTTTCATTCCTGAACGATTAGTCTCGGAGAATGTACTGATAGCACATGAACAAATGCATTCGTTAAAGTCACGTAAAAAGGTCTCGCAGACTTATATGGCTATTAAAACATATATGAGCAAAGCATATGATCGGGTTGAGTGGAAGTTTTTGGAGGAAACAATGTGGGCTTTTGGATTCTCAAATTTGTGGATTAGTTGGATCATGGGTATTTTTCGTTCAGTGAGTTACTATGTCTTAGTTAACGGTAATCCCCGAGGGAAAATTTTCCCATAGAGAGGAGTTAGACAAGGAGATCCATTGTCGTTGTATTTATTTATTTTATGCGCTGATGTTATGAGCCATCTACTAGATGTGAATGTATGGAAGAAAAAAATCAACGGAATCAAAGTAGGTAACAGCAATAACTCATTTGTTATTTGCTCATGATTTCTTGTTCTTCTGTGTAGCAAATAAAAAAAAACTATGCAACAATTAAAGAAGTGTTTTGGGTATATGAGCTTTGTTTCGGACAGAAAATTAATCAAGCTAAATCAATGATTACCTTCGGATCCCGAATTCAAGGGGAAAAACAAGAAAGACTGAAGCGGATCCTAGCTATAGAGAATCACAGAGGAGGAGGAAAATATTTAGGGCTACCCGAACAATTTGTAAGGAAGAAGAAAGAGATGTTTAACAACATCATTAACAAAGTTAAAGAACGTACTTTGGGATGGAGTTCATGACTGTTAACACAAGCAGGAAAGGAAGTTCTGACCAAATCGGTCGGAATTTCAATGCCCGTATATTCTATGTCATGTTTTAAACTTCCGCAACAAGTTATTTCAGAATTGGAAAGTATTTTAATGCGGTTTTGGTGGGAATGATGAGCTCACCAAAAAGGTATTACATGGATAGCGTGGAAACGAATGCAATATATGAAAGGAGAAGGAGGAATGGGAATCATAGATTTGGCCAAATTCAACGACGCCATGTTGGCAAAACAAGCTTGGAAATTACTAACTCATCTCAATTGTTTATTTTCTCGTCTCTATAAAGCTCGATATTTTAACGACCATCATTTGTTTAAAGCCAGAAATCGACCTTATCCATCTTTCGGTTGGGGATCGATATTATAAGCATATCCCTTGAAAAAGGGATCACGATACATTATTGGCATTGGAAGCACAACAAAAATATTTCACGACAATTGGTTGTCAACGGATCCCTCGAGACCGGCACAAACAAATAAGTTACCTAACCAAAGTAGAGTCGACGAATTAATTCACGGAAACGGTTCATCGAGAATATGGAATGTCGATGCTCTGAGACATCGTCTTACGGAGGAAGCCAGAGAAATCGTAAAATCGATATATTTGGCACAACGGCGTAATTTTGACATGATTAGGTGGAACTACACAAAAAAATGGTAAATATTCAGCCGCTTCAGGTTACTGGTTTTCACGACACCATAATAATTTCGAAAATCAAGCTCCACTTCCAAATGGTGACGTAGTTCTGAAGTCTAAAGTGTGGAATTTGCCAATAATGCCAAAATTAAAACATTACCTTTGGCGAATTTTAACTAAATCATTAGGAACAGCTACGCGTTTAACCACGAGGGGAGTGAGATTGGATCAAACATGTCAAAGATGTTGTTTGGAGCCTGAAACTTTAAATCATATGCTATTCACATGTCCTTTGTCGATAACAACATGAAGACTTTCCAACCTACATTTTCCTTGTCTATTTAATCTATCACAAGATGTGGAAGAGAATATACGATACATTATGAATCTACAAAGTTCACAAAGTCTAAGTGTCCATCAAAAACTTTTTCCATGGTGGATTATGTGGAGGATTTCGAAATCCCGAAACAATTTACTTTTTAAGAAAAAGAAATCCCAAAAAAATGTTGATCTTTCCAAGATTGATGTTAACGAATGGATTACAACCAATAATGATGAAAAAGGGAAGCAATGTACTCATAAGGTCTCAAATTGGAAGTGGGTTATGGGAGGATGGATTGTAAGGAATCATCACGGAGTGGCACAACAATGGGGTTGTATTAATTTAGGGACTTCAATTTCAAGTTTTGATACGTTTTCCCAAAGATTTCACACTCGAGATTGGTATTGAGGTTGATAGATCCTTGACTCCAAAGAGATCCACGAAGAAAGATGCTAAGGTGTGAGTGAATACTCGAAGATCCTTAGGCTCAATCTTACGGTGAAGGTTTGAAACAAGGGGGTGACTTCAATGGCTAATATAACTCGTGGTGAAAGGATGACAAGGCGTGAGAATGAATCCCGAAAATCCTTGTGCCCCTTAAACGACTTAGAACGAATCCTACATACACTGGAATGAAGGCTGCGTCAAGTGCTATGGACAACACTTGATAAACCGAAAGGATTTGTTGGCTAACCACCAAGAAATCAAAGAGTTCGTAAAGAACAAAAGAGAGACTTCTCTAAAATATTTTTGATTGAAAAGGGAATGAATTTTCGTACAAAGGGGGAGATGAGTTTATAAAGAGATAGAAAATGAGGACAACAAGACCTCGAAAAAGAACAAAGAAATAATAAAACTAAGACCAAAATAAATAGAGTTTTGACTAAAAAATTAAGATAGTTGAATGATCCTTCGGCTGCCTTGACTTGTCTCTTATTCTTCCAGCCGAAATGTCCCTTGGCATTAATCATGAGATTTGACCGAGATTGTAAGTGTAAGCCTTTGCCTCGTTAAAACCTCCACTCGGAAAACCCAATGAGACAAAACCGAGTACAGGAAAAAGAGTACAACAGACTTACACTTGCGGCCAACCTCAAGAAGAATCGACGAATGATAATGAGGTTAGGAAAAAGTGTGTAAGTTGTTCTTCCTTGATCCTGACTTCATTTAGCAAACTCCGAACAGCTCCTGCTAGCTTCCGAGACTTGGACCGCGTTATAGGACCTTTCGGAACGACCTATGCTGTCTCCGGAACCTCATCCATTGCATCTGTATCCATGATCACATCATCCACCTCCACTTGAAAAGGATTTGCCCTCAAATCTGTCCGATCTGCAACAAAGGGAATAATGTCAGCAATATTGAAACTAGAGCTAACAGAGTACTTACCTTGGAGGTTAATCTTGTAGGCATTGTCGTTGATCCTCTCCAAAATGGTGAACGGTCCATCCACTCTTGGCAAGAGTTTAGATTTTATTTCTTCCGGAAACCGTTCTTTCCTTAAGTATATCCACACAAGGTCGCCTGGCTCAAAGATCTTCTTGTGCCGACCTTTGTTTGTATACTTTCGGTATTGCTCAGTCTTGCGCTCGATGTTTTGCTTCGTCTTTTCATGCATCTGCTTGACCAACTCGGCCTTTTTCTTACCATCCATACTTACACGCTCACTCAAGGGTAAAGGAGTTAAATCAAGAGGCGTAAATGGATTAAAACCATAAACAAGCTGAAAAGGAGAAAACAAAGTAGTAGAATGCACAGCATGGTTATATCCAAATTCTACATAAGGCAAGCAATCTTCCCAAGACTTAATGTTCTTTTTAATCACAGCTCCCAAAAGTGCGGAAAGATTCCTATTGACCACCTCGGTCTGACCATCGGATTGCGGATGACAAGTAGTAGAAAAACAAAGTTTGGTTCCTAGCTTAGACCATAGGGTCTTCCAAAAATAACTCAAGAACTTTGTATCCCTATCCGAGACTATGGTCCTAGGCATTCCATGCAAGTGAACAATTTCCTTAAAGAACAAGTCAACAATATTCGATGAATCGTCGGACTTATGACATGGTATAAAATGGGACATCTAGAGAACCTATCGACCACAACAAAGACCGAATCACTACCTTTTCTAGTCCTAGGTAGACCTAACACAAAATCCATCGATATGTCTGTCCAAGGTGCACTAGGAATAGGTAAAGGAGTATACAAACCTTGGGCTTGGCTTTTGGACTTGGCATACTTACAAGTAGTGCATCGGCTGCAAATCCTTTCCACGTCACGCTTCATATGTGGCCAAAAGAAATGGTCTTGCATAATAAGAAGAGTTTTGGTCACGCCAAAGTGTCCCATCAAGCCACCACCGTGTGCTTCCCTAGCAAGAAGATCTCGCAAAGAAGAGTTAGGGATGCATAGACGGTTCTCATAAAATAAGAAACCATCACTTCTAAAATATTTTTCCGAAGCGAATTTTTCACAAGAAAGAAAGACTTCCTGGAAATCAGAATATGTTGCATATGCTTCTTTGATCATCTCAAACCCGAGTATCTTGGCATCAAGAGTTGATATCAGCGTGTATCTTCGAGATAATGCATCGGCCACCACATTATCTTTGTTTTGCTTGTACTGGATTACATAAGGAAAGGTTTCAATGAACTCCACCCACCGAGCATGTCTCTTGTTCAGCTTTTGTTGGCTCTTCAGGTGCTTAAGCGATTGATGATCGGTGTGGATCACGAATTCCTTCGGCCAGAGGTAGTGTTGCCAAGTCTGGAGTGCACAGACTAAGGCATATAGCTCTTTGTCGTAGGTTGGGTAATTGAGAGTAGTTCCACTGATTTTCTCACTGAAGAAAGCTATTGGCTTCTTTTCTTGCATCAACACAGCTCTTATACCTACACCAGAAGCATCGCATTCAATCTCAAATGTTTTCAAGAAATTTGGTTAAACAAGAAGAGGGGCTAGAGTAAGCTTGTGTTTTAGAAGCTGGAAGGCATCCTCTTGTGCTTGTTCCCATCTAAAGCCCACGTCCTTTTTGATGATGCGGTTAGTGGTGCGGCTATGGTGCTGAAGTTCCGGACGAACCGTCGATAAAAACTGGCTAAGCCGTGAAAGCTTCGGACTTCTCCAACCGTCTTAGTGCTTGGCTAATCTCGGAGTACCTTGATATTTTCTTCATCGACCTGTATACCCTGTGAACTCACCACAAAACCTAAAAAGACCACGTTATCTGTACAAAAAGAGCATTTCTTCAAATTGCCAAAAAGCTGCTAGCTCTTTCCTAAGCACATCTAGAACCATCCGCAAATGTCCTACATAATCGTCTAGAGTCTTGCTATAAATCAAAATATCATCAAAATACACAACAACAAAGACACCTATGAACGACCTAAGAACATGATTCATTAAACGCATGAAAGTGCTAGGTGCATTAGTAAGACCAAATGGCATGACAAGCCACTCATACAAACCGTGTTTGGTTTTGAAAGCGGTTTTCCACTCATCACCTTCCTTCATCCGGATTTGGTGATATCCACTTTTCAAGTAAATTTTTGAAAACACACTAGACCCATGCAGTTCGTCTAACATGTCATCTAACCTAGGTATGGGATGGCGATACTTTACCGTGATGTTATTGATGGCTCGGCAGTCTACGCACATCCTCCAGGTTCCGTCCTTTTTGCGCACTAGCAAACCAGGAATTGCACACGGACTCATGCTTTCCCGGATATGACCTTTCTCCATAAGTTCACCAACCTGTCGTTGGAGCTCCTTGGTCTCAACCGGATTGGTTCTGTAAGTTGGCCGGTTTGAAAATGTGGCTCCGGGAACAAAATCGATATGATGTTTGATTCCGCGGATTGGTGGTAAGCCGCATGGGCTATCTTCCAGGAAAGACATCAGAAAATTCCTGCAAAAGAGAAGACACACTGCTCGGGAGTTCCGGCTCAGGGTTAGTCATGCTTGTGAAAGCATCCTTAAAAACAAGTAAGACAAACAACTGCTTAGTGATGAGAGCATGTTTAATCTCACTCGTCCTCACAAAAAAAGATTCATTCCTCAAGGGTTTACTCTGACAGGCTTTTGATTTGGTTTTTCTCGAACCCTCACTCTCAGTTTTAGTAGAAGTAGTGTTTGGGGGGTCACTCACAGTGTTTTTACCTTGGTTTTGCTCAAGCTTGAGCTGATCTAGATATACCTCGTGTGGTGACAAAGGTGCAAGGGTGATCTTCCGGCCTTTATGCTCGAATGAATGTTTGTTGGTGTATCCATCACGGACTGCCCTTCAGTCGTACTGCCATGGCCTTCCAAATAGGATATGGCCGGCCTCCATGGGTAAAACATCACACACAATCTCATCTTCGTATCGGCTAATGGTCAAGGGTACCGAAACTTGACGAGTAACCTTGAGCTGCCTTTGGTTATTCAACCATCTAAGATTGTAGGGTCATAGATGTTTCCTGGTTTCCTGATTTAGCTTCTCCACCAAAGTCGTGCTAGTAACGTTGGTACAGCTGTCTCCATCGATAATTAGGCTACAAACCTTGCTCTTGACAATGCACCGGGTGTGGAACAGATTCTCCAGCTATTCGACCTGATCTTGAGAAAGTAAAACACACCTGTCTACAAGTAGTTCTCCCTCAGCCGCATGTTCCTCATCATTATCATAGATAGGTGCGGTCTCAAATTCCTCCTCGTCATCGGTCACAATCTCTCTATTGTCCAACAACATCATGGCACGCTGGTTTGGGCATTTGTTGGCATAGTGTCTCTTTTCCCTACACTTAAAACATTCAATGTCACAGTTACAGACAGATATAGCCTCGGCCTTACCCTTATAGTCATGTCCGGACGAACTAAGCTTGAAGTCCGTCTTTGGTTTGGAATCGGTTCGGGGCGGTTTGTTGGGTTTCTCTCCTTTGGAATAGATTGGTCTCGAACTAGAAGTATAAGGTTGTCATGAGACACCTTTCCTCTGAGCTGCTGCTCCACTAAGATTGCCTTATGCAACATCTCCTCCACAGTCGCATAAGATTGCATCTCCATCCGATCCTGCAAGTCACGGTTCAGTCCGCTTAGGAATCTAGCCATTGTGGCATCATCAATCGTCAACATCGGCTTTGAGCATGAGATTTTCCATCTCCTGGAAGTAGTCCTCCACGCTCTTACTTCCTTGTGATAGCCGTCGCAACTTTTGGTGTAGCTCGGGGTGGTAGTGGATTGGCACAATACCGTTTCCTCATCAACATGGTCATCTCCTCCCATGTCTCAACGGGGTTCTCTCCATTGCGTCTCCTGCTAGTCACCAATTGATCCCACCAAGCAATAGCATAGTCATGAAATTCAGTCGCGGCTAACCTGACCTTCTTTTGCTCGGAATAGTTTTGACAATCAAAGACCAAATCGGTTTTCTTTTCCCACTCAAGGAAGGCATCGGGATCGTTCTTCCCATAGAACGGTGGAATTCGTAGCTTCAATCCGCCAAGGTCATGATCATTCCGTCCTCGGGCTGGTTGACGTCTAGCTTGGTTCCCACCGGATGAGTCTCCTTGATCGTATAATGGGTTGTCGTATTGCTCGTTCTGCCTTGGTCGGGCTCTCCTTCGTCTAGTCGGCATACGACGACTCTCTTGGCCAACACTTTGGTCGGATCCTTGATCCTCGACCTGATTAGCTCCTTGGTTAACGCCATGGTTGGCACCGTGGTTTCTTTCCTGCCTTCTCGGTATCCTGACCTCTAGAGTGGCCATGCGATCTCTCATCCCATTTAGTAATTGAGTTATGGCGTCCACCTTGCGATTCATGGCGGCATCTCGTTCCCTTCTCGACCGTGAAGTAGGGGTTTCACTTTCATCAGACATTTTTCCTCGCAAAAAGAAACAAACACGTTAGTAAAATCCTCACAAGTGTTTCACTCTACTCTCGTAATATCCTCACACACACTAGAAGCTCTCCTCGGTTCTTATGGAACTAAATCGAAAACTCGATGCTAGCTCAAACAACCAAATCAACAATCAAGTGTAGTTGAAATAAGATAGATAGCGAAGAATGATGAACAACCAGATTATATATATATATATATATATTTATTTTGTCTTTTCGTTTTTTTTTTTTTTTGATTTACGATTTTTTTTTTTTGACACTGGTTTTAATACAAAAGAAAGAAAGAAAAGATAGAAATAGAATATGAAAGGATATAAGATGGATAGATATTACCGATTATCAAGAGCGTGGCTCTGATACCACTTGATACGTTTTCCCAAAGATTTCACACTCGAGATCGGTATTGAGGTTGATAGATCCTTGACTCCAAAGAGATCCACGAAGAAAGATGCTAAGGTGTGAGTGAATACTCGAAGATCCTTAGGCCCAATCTTACGGTGAAGGTTTGAAACAAGGGAGTGACTTCAATGGCTAATAGAACTCGTGGTGAAAGGATGACAAGGCGTGAGAATAAATCTCAAAAATCATTGTGCCCCTTAAGCGACTTAGAACGAATCCTACAGACACCGGAATGAAGGTTGCGTCAAGTGCTATGGACAACACTTGATAAACCAAAAGGATTTGTTGGCTAACCACCCAGAAATCAAAGAGTTCGTAAAGAACAAAAGAGAGACTTCTCTAAAATATTTTTGATTGAAAAGGGAATGAATTTTCGTACAAAGGGGGAGATGAGTTTATAAAGAGATAGAAAATGAAGACAACAAGACCTCGAAAAAAAACAAATAAATAATAAAACTAAGACCAAAATAAATAGAGTTTTGACTAAAAAATTAAGATAGTTGAATGATCCTTCGGCTGCCTTGACTTGTCTCTTATTCTTCCAGCCGAAATGTCCCTTGGCATTCATCATGAGATTGGGCCGATAATGTAAGTGTAAGCCGTTGCCTCGTTAAAACCTCCACTCAGAAAACTCAATGGGACAAAACCGAACACATGAAAAAGAGTACAACAGACTTACACTTGCGGCCAACCTCAAGAAGAATCCACGAATGATAATGAGGTTATGGCAAAGTGTGTAAGCTGTTATTCCTTGATCCGGACTTCATTTAGCAAACTCCGAACAGTTCCTGCTAGCTTCCGAGACTTGGACCGCGTTATAGGACCTTCCGGAACGACCAATGCTATCTCCGGAACCTCATCCATTGCCTCCGTATCCATGATCACATCTGAGGGTAAGTCAATGTTGTGTGCAATGCAAAATATTTGGGTAAGAGGATACGACTCAATCATATTTGAGGGGGATAATGAAAGTTTGATCAAAGCTGTTCAAGGTCAACAACAAGACTTGTTAATTCTCAATCTGATTGATGACATAATAGTATAAAAACAAAAGTTCTCACAATTATCTTGTAAACATGTTAAACGTAATGCTAATACGGCGGTACATTTTTTAGCCCGTATTAGATCTCCGAACAATATATTTTTCTGATTGTATTTATCCACCAAGTTGATTAACAAAAATATTGTATTCTGATTTTGTATAATCTAATTAATAAAGATATGGTTTGCAAAAAAAACAAAAAAAACCATTTTGTTATATTACCGATTTCATCATGAATTATCTACCCATTCATGGGTTTCGAAATTGAATTTTTGGGCCCATGGATCACAAGCCCATTGTGTCTTTAATCTTCTTCTTCTCAAGGAATAAGGATACACGTGGTAGAGTCTGATTGGTCGAAAGCGAAGACATCTCTTAGCTTTATATGTTCCAAGTCTCCAGAAACTCGAATCAAAAAACATTCTTCCACAATTCAATTGGAGACGAAGAGAGAGAGAGAGAGAGAATCTAGAGAGAAGATGATAGAGGTGGTGCTGAACGATCGGCTGGGGAAGAAGGTGAGGGTGAAGTGCAACGAAGACGACACCATCGGAGATCTCAAGAAGCTCGTGGCGGCGCAGACCGGAACCCGACCCGAGAAGATCCGGATCCAGAAATGGTACAACATCTACAAAGATCACATCACTCTCAAGGATTACGAAATCCACGACGGCATGGGCCTCGAGCTCTACTACAACTGATCGAATCCTAATGGTAAACTCCAAATTCCTTGGGACTTATTGTCGATTTTTTGGGGGAATTTTGTGAATGCTTGATGAATTTGTGATGCAAGATGGATTTTTTTGTTAATGGTATAAGATTTAAGTGTCTTTATGTAACTCCAAATTAAGGAATTGTTGAGAATTGAGGGGTTTAGGGTTGATGGTTTAGGTGAATTCTTGAATTTGAGATGCAAGATTTACTTCTTTTTTTGTGTGAATTAAATTGTTTATTTGAATGAAAATTCCAAGGAATTGTTGTCGATTTTTTGGGGAATTTTAGGCGAATTTTGATGATTTTGGTGAATGCTTGATGAATTTGAGATGCAAGAATGTTTTTTTTTTGTTAATGGTAGAAGATTTATTGAGAATTTAGGGGTTTAGGGTTGTTGATTTAGGTGAATGCTTTGAATTTGAGATGCAAGTTTTTTTTTTGGTTGATTGAAATTGTTTATTTGAATGAATGTGTTTGGTTTGAAATTGCAGATGTTAACAGTAATTATAAAATCACAAGAAGGGATTTGTGTGGTCAAGATTGTAACAGAATAAGTGTTTTGACTCGATTCAGGCATGAGCTTTATTTCAATAATGATTTAACAATTACTAAAAAATCATATACAAATATGTAAAATAAATATCGTTGTTCGAACTTGTAGTTGGTATCTTATTCTTATCTAAATGCAGAATACATTTACAAGAGAAAACAATTAAAAAAAAAAGTATATCTGTTTTGGAAAATAAATAAATTGAATAATGTGAAATTGAACCTAAAAAAAAATCCTGTTTTGTCCCTAAAACTAATGAAAAACAGAGTAAACCCTAATTTAGTAGTACAAGTCTGATACGAGTCTCAATGCTGTTGAAAACCCTCAAAAACCAAAGCTAGTTCCTCTCCCTTCTGATTTCCATAACCTTCCGATGAAAATTCGAGTGGACGTTTGGTTTGAAACCGGGACTTGAAGCAGGACGGTACTCGGGAAGTAGCCTACCTGCTCTGTATCGCATCCCGCATGCGTTGCAGAGCGTTCCTGCCCTTTTGGGACCTTCCCTCCATAAGGGTGTGTTTCTCGTCCCGCAATGTAAACAACTTTTGTCCGTAACGTCAACTTCAGCATCAAAGAGATAAGCTGCGCTCTTGAAGCACCGTCTTTTTTGTCTTCCTCGCTTGTTTCTCGGCCGTTTTGGTGCAAGAGACCGTACTCTCGTCATAGTTGGTGAATTTGAGGAGGTTCTAAACGGTTTTAAATCGTTTGTATCTTTGATAGATATGTTGTGGCTAAGATTTTCTTCAAACTCTGGGAAATCCTCAAGCTAAAAACACATTGAAGAACATACTTTGAGATTTTCTTCAAACTCTGGGATTACCTCAAGCTAAAAACACATTGAAGAACGTACTTTGAGTTTTATTTACACTCAAAAACAAAAAGAATGTCTTAAATTGTTGGAAGAAACTCACTAGTAAATTTGAATCTTCTATCAAATTGTCCACCGAATCGATGGAGTTTTGTTCGAGTTCTGTGAAAGGGATCTCAAGTTTCTGCATCGCAGCTCCGAAATCTTCTTCTTCATGTACAACGACATCCTTGTGTGCCATCTTTGCTTTTTTGATAAGAAAGTTGACTTTATACTTTTTGTAAGGGTAATGTATATTTCACGGGTATATATATGCGTATAGCTATATTATCCTAAACGACAGAATATTATAGTTGAAATTAAAAGGAAAAATAATATTTCTTACGATCGAAACGAATAGGAAACTTCCTCGCCTAAAAGTTCTCCGGTGGAAGAGAGAGACTAGAATGTTCCGTAGCTTATCCAGAATGTTCGAGGACATTTGGTTCTTGGTTCGGTTCTGGTTCGATTCTTTCGAATTTCAGGTAAAAAGGTTTAGAATCTATATAGAAACCAATTTTATTTTGTTCGGATCGATTTCGTGTATGTCTCGGTTCTGGGCCGATTTGGGTAATATAACTTATTGAAACCAACATAGAACCGAAATTTATTTGAGTTTGGTTTGGATCGGATATTTTTACTCGAACTACCTCAAATAAAAACAATAACTAAACTACCTGAAATACCAAAAAGCTACTCAAACTACCCAAATTATCCGATATTTCTACCCAAACTATTTAAAATACCTGAAATAAAATTATATATCCAAAATTACAATTTGGTTCGATTTTGCGAAAAAGGGGTTTACTGTTGACAAATACAACTTAGGATATTCATATATTTCATTTAATTAAGATATTTCATTCTAAACATAACTAATATCTTTGAGTTTATAATTGTAATTTCGATTATTTTGTTTTCAATTATAAATATAACTAATATTTTTGGATATATATAATTATATTTCGGATACCCATTCGATTCTCGATTCGGTTCCAGTTTGATTGAGGTATTTGAAATGTTTTAAGAAAATGAATCATTCGGATATATATAATTATCCAGTTCGGTTTCGGTTCCTCCCAATTCGGTTCGATTCCTTCGGTTTCAGGTAATTTCTTCAGGTCTTAATACTTTTTTCCAGTTAAAAACTGTTTTATTTGTGGTTCAGGTTGGTGAATTTAACCGGATTAAACCAAGGACCAAAGCTAGAGACGGTTAGTCCATGGTCCGTTTTATAATCGGGTTTGATTTGTTCCAATTTCATCCGGTTAGATCTTAACTAGATTGGTTAAGGAAAATAATTAAGACAACATGTGCTTAAATTCTATATTATCATTTTCGAGAAAAACACTAATCTAAAAGCATCTGCAACGGTTCAAAATCTTTATTGAGTATCTAAAGAATAAAATATTAATATTTTGATATAATATAATTATATAATTAAATTTTAATTTTAAAACAAAAAATAAACTAATGAAAAATGGACAAGTGGCAGAGGAAGTTCTCATGGGCATCCGATCGGTTCTCAAATGAGAACCGCTTCTCACTCCTCTCTCTTGCTTTTTTTTATATTGGGTGAATACCCGCGCATACGCGCAGGGTTTGTTTTGCATAACTTTTGTTTAAATATGTTTGCATTTTCAGTTGCAATGATATTATTATGTAGCTCATAATAAGAACACAATTTGCTGGATTGATTTTTGCAAAGTTTTTTCATATTTTTTATACTAATTAAAAAAAAAAATCATGCATAAGTTATTTTTCCTTTCTACTCGTATTTGTTAAGTTATATTCAATGTGGAATTAGAGAAATATTTTGGCAGTCAAATAAATCGAGCGTAACATGTTATATTTAAAAAATTATCATCAAAACATGGGAAAAGCAAAAGAGACTATGATTTAGGAGTTTGTTAATTAGGCAGTTGAATACTACTACTCTGTTCGTTGCATCTTGTCGTTACTATGAAAAGCCTGAAATAAACTTACTATGAAAAAATAGTAACATATTACAATATCTTTACTTGAACTTATACTAATCTACACCGATAAACAATTCTAATGAAATAGACAGGACCAAAAGTATCTAGCATATGCCTGATTTATTTGACAACAATGAAAACAACATTATCATGGTCACGAACTCAAGGTCGCTGAAATTTTTCTTTGTGTACTATCGGAGAAGCTTCTTTTGGAGCATCAAAAATATTAACATTCGTAGTGTATGATTAGCCATTAGATGCAGGGCCGTGCCTACTTCAATAATATGGAAACATTGGTCTACGACCACATTTTCTTAAAAATTCTTAAACATTGGGCTTTTATAATTTTTAATAATCTTTGTTAGACACACAATACTTATATATATTGCGTTGCCTTTTTAGAGACATTTTCAACAATAAATTTAATTTAAATGAGAAGGATAAAAACATACAAAACCTTAAATAATTAAGACTAATAGTGTTGCTTTGTTTTAGAATTGATGACCAAATCGTTTATATTAGCACCACATTTTGATGAACGTTTTTTCAAAGCTGTACAAAATCATTTTCATCAGCAAACTGTTTTCTTAATGAAAATATACAACTTTTTTTTGGGATCAAACATGAAAATATACAATTTATTATCTAAAATTACTGCAAAATTTCTAAAAGGATCAAAATAGATAATTTATTTAAAACGTTTATTAACGTAAGCGTTTTTGTTTTCATATAAATTTGAGCATTTTTTAGTCGTCTCTGGCCTCTATTAACGTAGGCACGGCTCTGATTAGATGATCTATAAAATATGAACATACCTTGATGCATGCCATACACTAATCGAAGATTACGAATTTGTTGTCATTTTGGATGTGTCAAAAAATCTTTCTTTGTGTACTGTCGGAGAATCTTCATGTTGTCAAGAAATAGAAATAGAAATATCTCATGCATAAGCCGAGTCTAGTCACACATGTTAAATAAAAATGGCATAAGAATATGACTCTGCAAAATTTGATTGCCTCATGACCTTGAAAAGAGAAGATAAAGAAGAAGGGAAGCTTAACATGATTCAGTCTCTACAATACTCAGAAGATGTCAATCAATATGACAATTAAAAAGAATAAAAATTTGAACCTCTCACCCTGGCTTCGAAATGGCTTTCTTCAATTAATTGATTGTATTAAATCCTTCAAGCCTTTTCATATACCTACGAAAAGAGAGTTTGAAAGTTTACGGATATGCAATTGTGGTAAGGAACTAAAAAAATTCATAAAATTTGATGGATAAATTACCAAGCAAACATGAAGAACGAGATATCAATATGAGAAGCTGCGTTTTCCAGTTCATGAAAGCTTACATGACTCATGGAACAAAAATATTAATATGAAAAATCAAGTAATTATATGATGAGAATCATGGTCTAATTTATCCACACTATGTCCTAATGTATGAGCTCTCTTCCACCCCAGATGATCGAACAATACAATTGAATCCTTGGCCATTCTAAAATAGAACATCTAATTCAAATCCATAAGGAAAAACTAAATTATTTCACTTGAAGTAACCAAAATGCTTTAAATTCTTCGTCCGTCTCACTCACTCATGTGTTTTCGAACCCATACGCCCATTTTCAAGCTCGATTCCTCCGCCTTTGGGTTTGGTTGTCCACCGCAAAGGCCTTGATTTGGGGGTTCCATGAGTCATTGTTTTCGTAGAAACCGGCGTTAAAGTTGGTCGACGGTTTTTGGAGGCTTAATTTCAACAATCTCTGTCATAACCGATCCCGCAACAGAGGCTAATTCATCGAGTTTCATCCCTTCAATCCTCTGTTAACGCCAAGCTAAAGTTATTTCCCAGAACTTGGCCTAAACACATAAAACATGGAAAATCAGAGAAAATTTCTTCTCATCGGGAATGTTCTTTCAACTGGCGTGAAACTGAGATCCTTGGCTTAAAGATGATAGATATTACACGCAGACCATAAACCCTTTTAAGTTTTTTTTTTCGACGATTGGAGTTCTCCATTTTCGTTTTGATTGCAAAGCGAAAAGACGTACGTTGAAACTTGTAAATTTTGTTTTTTTTTTTACAAAATTTGATATGACACGTGGCATTCTCACATATGCTGACGTGGCGCAAAACTGAAAAGTGCCCTTCATCTTTTATATAGTAGATTTGATTATTTTAATGCTGAGATACCTTGTAAGATACTGCCTTTGGGGATGCTCTAAGTACTCCTCGTTAATCTTGGAATTTGTGGATAACCTAAGAACATAAAGCAACACTTCACAATATGTATTATAATTTAACTACCAATGCTCTCTTTGTGATGTAGCCATTTGGTTGTGCATCATGAAACAGTAGGCTGACTCTGGCAGGCGCTTACGTGAGCAATAGCGTTGAGAGCATTGGCCTTTTGTCGAAAATGAGACTTGATCCAAAAGGCTTTGGTCATGATGGTTTTGAAAAAGTAAATGACGGTCTTGGTCAAAGTGGCCTATAAGATTTTCGTCGTCATAGGAGAACCAACCCAAAATAACAAGCTCATCAAACATGTAATTAGAGTTTCTGAATTTATAAAAAAGTTTCAATCATTTGGTTTATGAACTTGATCAAAATTTCAAGTTCAAAATTTGTACATGTTTTTTTTAGTTAAAACATTTTTTTGATCTAAGAGGCCATAAATTTTTACCGGTTCTAACCTTTTAAATCTCAAAATCAGTTTTGCGTTGTACAATCTATTTCGAAACAAGAGACCGTAGTAATTGGAGAATATCTTGGATTTAGACACAAATCATATTTGTGAATTGCCTAATTTGCGTGCATCTATTTAATGAAATATGTGTCATTGAGTGGTTAAAATGACAACTCTTATTCTCTATGTCATCAATCTATTAACGAACAACAAGAGCGAAGCTTGTGGGGATTTTTAAGACTCTAATTAGGGTTTCGAATATTTTTGTGTGTGTAGTTGTAATGATTTAGTTAAACCTAGTCCTCCGAAAGTTTAAGAGGTTTATTAGGATTTCCGATATGTTAATGATTTGCTTTACCTTTTTTCTTTGTAGAGGCTAATTTGGGGGTTCTCATAGTCTATGTATCGATCTTGATATCGCTTCGTTGGCAACAATGTGATGTAGTAGATGTAATGAAATTTTAGGTTCTCAACTTGAGATTCGCATTATAAATTTCACAAGTTTGAATCTGGTATGTGGCACAAAGTCATCTCAGTTTTGTGATAAAAGACAAGAGAGAATGCAGATTTTAGATCAATATTGAAGTACCTATCAAATCACCTATACAACTGTTTCTTCTCTACTAACCACAGTCTAGATGATTATTGGTTAGATCAAAGCTCGAACGATCAAACCACAATGAATCTTTTGTAGAAAACCAAAAAACTTGGTAAATCTTATGGTACATGAATGAATGGGAGTATTTGATCCACCTTAAAACGTGGTGCTAACCGATGAATTAACCAAATGAGATTGAGTGACATCAAACAATGATTCAACTGATCAGAATTTCAGACACATCTTAGGGATGATTGATTGCAATATAGTGAAGTGATAATAACACAACTAATCTTTTGTTATGTTCCATGTGTTTCACCTAAGATTTCATTGTTTTAGGAGTACCAAGTGTATAGTGAAAGGTAACCTCGTTGAAGTCAATAACAAGCCTTACAAACCTAAAACAAGCCTGTATAATACCATTGATGATTAACAAACAAGCTTGTATAGAATATTGCCATTGGTAAAGGATCGAAGCATTTCAAAATCAAAAGACAACATATATATGTGATGATTTGTGTGTTGTTTTGAATACTATTTTTTCATTTAAAAAGAAATATTGTTCTATTAAGTATTATTGAATACTAGATTAAAAGGAAAACGAAGATCAACATCCATAGTTAAACCTAAAAATCGCCATTGATGTCGCACATCTCTATATTTCTTAGTAGTGCTCAATTGTTTGTGTCAAATATGGCATATGAGCTTTGTAATTCTTTGGGTTTGTGCTCGATTGTTTTCAGTATTGGTTTATAGAATATATGTGTTTTTTGTTTATCTTATTGGGTTGAGTCATGTGCTTTTGGTTAAAATCTCACTCACCTTGGTTATACATATTAAGCAAAGTGAAAGTAAAGAAAATGAATGATAACAAACATGGTAAAAAATATGAAATGTTTGACAAATGACTCAAGCGTTTTGCAACAATTATAATTTGAAAACAATACCATAATCAAAAATCCAATTATCATTTGTACAAATTCAAATATAGATCTACCATCAATACAATAATAAATCTACAATCATTTCAAAAATAATTAAATCTACCAAATCCATATTACAACCATAGAAGAACATGCCGGGAATCTCGTCGGAGACCTGTCCGCCGTCGCGGAGCCCATAACCTGTTAGAGAAGAACAAACAAATGTCATCATTCATATATAAAGTAAAAATATGTGGCTAACAAATCTACCATCATATAAAACGATAACTATACAATCATTAACAATCAAATATACCATCAAATAATTAATATAACTCTACCATTATGAACAAACTATTTTTCACCTCAAATTTCAGAACCGTTACCGAAATTTTCAGACGGCGGTAATATGGCCGAAGAAGAAACCATGTACCTGTCGGAGAAGAAGAAAGAATAAGTCAGCCGTTAACAATAAATCTATCATTACGTTAACAAAATCTAGCAAACAAATATACCGTCGTATAAAAACAAATATACCGTGATATAAGAACAAATATACCGTGATATAAAAACAAATATACCATGATATAAAAACAAATCTACCGTGATATAAAAACAAATCTACCATGATATAAAAACATATCTACCGTCATTTATATACATACTAACGTCATATAAAAACAAACCTACCGTCAGATACAAACAAATCTACCAAACTCACCCAACCACATTTGTCAGACTATTAAATCTACCATCTACCACCAAAAAAATACAATATTTATCATTCCTCACTGGAAAATCCTTGCCCTCACCGGAATCCCGTTCAGTAGACCGGCAACACAAACTAAACAAGTTATCTGCAACAAAAACAAAATTTAGGGTTAGGTTTCGCCGCTGCAAAAAAAAACACTATGCAATTAGGGTTTTTGCCGCCGCCAACCGTCCAGATCTCCCCCAATCGTCGCCGACATGACGGCAGATGACTCGCCGGAAGTTCGACACGCCTCCCCGTAACCATCCTTTGTTGCGACCATCCTTCGTCGCCGCGGTTCTTCTTCTTCGTGGAAGTAAAGAGAAACCTAAAACGAAGCAAGAAGATGAAGAGACTTACCGGAAACGCCTCACTCCTCACGTGAATCGGGCCGGAATCGACCGTCGCCCCAAACGTCGCCTTTTGTCGAGATTTTTATTTTTTTTTGTAAACAAGTTTTTTATGTTTTAATTTTTTTTTCCTTTTCCTTCTTTTATTTCATTTATTTATTTTTGTTCAAAAAAAATAAATCAAAAATAAATAACTAATGGCATACTCGTAATATAATACAACATTTGGATAAAATAGACATTGGCCAACTTTCTAAGGTTAGTCTAGTAAACATGGAGTTAATCTAGTAATATTCCTTATGGACGAGGTTAGTTTGAGAAATTTTCTCTATTATATATATTATCATCCCAACTTTTTTGTAAAATAAATTAGATTCTTTTGACATGTATCAGAATCTAATTGGAAATTTTCTTTATACATGTCGAAATATTGACTAATTAACTTGTTTCAATCATTTTAATTACAAAGTAAACGCATTAAGCTTTATATAATAAAATTGATTCATTAGGATATTGAACCCATATCTTCTCCAAAGGGCTTGTAGATTCTGATTAGGGGTGGGCATTCGGATCTTCGGATCGGGTATTTCGGGTTTCAGATATTTCGGGTTTAGGAATTTAGGTACCGATCGAGTATTTTAAAAATTCGGATCGGGTATTTTTTTTATGATCCGAATTTTTTCGGATATGTTCGGATCCGGATCCGAAAGTATCCAAAAGTATCCACAATACCCGAAAAACCCGAAATCCGAGACAAACACACAAAAACATGAATATTCATTTCAATAAAATCAATATACTTTCAACCAAAATATCCAAAATATCCGAAAATTTCAGAAAAAAATAAAATAGGTGTATTCAATATATCAATAATATCAAAAATATACCTAAAATACCCGAAATACCCAAAAAATAATTAATATATTCGGGTTTATAGTTGTAATTTTGGATATTAGGGTTATATCATATTTGAGTATATAATTACACTTCGGTTCTCGGTTCGGTGCTAGTTCGGATTCGGTTCTTCGGGTATAGGAATTTAGGATCCGATCGGGTATTTTAAAAATTTGAATCGGGTTCGGTTCGATACCGGTTCAGATTTTCGGATCCGGATAATTTGCCCAGCCCTAATTCTGATTGATCAAAAATTTTATTATATATTCGAAGTCCCGAAACTCGAATTAGAAAACATTCTTCCACAAATTCAATTGGAGGCGAAGAGAGAGAGAGAGAGAGAATCTTCGTGTCCTTCATCTTGAAAACTTGAATCGTGTTAACTGAGCAAATCCAAATTCCAAGAAATTTATGAGAATTTAGGGGTACGTCGTGATGATTTTAGATTTTAGGTGAATGCTTAAATTTGAGATGGAAGATTACTTTTTGTGATTGAAATTGTTTATTTGAATGAATTGTTTTTGGTTTGAAATTGCAGGTGTTGACAATTACTAAAAATCACAAGAAGGAATTTGTATGGTCAAGATTGTAACAGAAGAAGTGTTTGACTTTATTAAATAATGATTTTGGAGGTGTCTAACAATTCATGCATGAGTTTCATTCAATATATAATGGTTTAACAATTACTAAGGATTCATATAAAAAGTGTAAAATAAATATCGTTGTTCAACCTTGTATCTTATTTTTATCTGGTGCTACTTCAAATCCAGATGCAGAATACATTTACAAGAGAAAACAATAATAAAAAAAAGTATATCTGTTTTGAAAAAAAACAAATGGAATAATGTGAAATGGAACATAAAAAAAAAATCCTGTTTTGTCCCTAAAACAAATGAAAAACAGAGTAACCTTCAAAACAGTTACTAGTACAAGTCTGTTACGACTTACGAGTCTCGATGCTGTTGAAAACCCTCAAAAACCAAAGCTAGTTCCTGTCCCTTCTGATTTCCATAACCTTCCGATGAAAATTCGAGTGGACGTTTGGTTTGAAACCGGGACTTGAAGCAGGACGGTACTCGGGAAGTAGCCTACCTGCTCTGTATCGCATCCCGCACGCGTTGCACAGCGTTCCCGCACCTTTGGGACCTTCCCTCCATAAGGGTGTGTTTCTCGTCCCGCAATGTAAACAACTTCTGTCTGTAACGTCAACTTCATCATCAAAGAGATAAGCCGCGCTCTTGAAGCACCGTCTTTTTCGTCTTCCTCGCTTGTTTCTCGGCCGTTTTGGTGCATTTGAGGATGTTCTATACGGTTTTAAATCGTTTTTATCAACGACAGATATGTTGTGGCTTAACTCTCGGTAATCCTCAAACTGAAAACACATTGAAAAACATACTTTGAGTTTTATTTACACTCAAAAACAAAAAAACATGTCTTAAATGGTTGAAAGAAACTCACTAGTAAATTTGAATCTAAGAGTTCTTTTATTTCGTCTGTCAAATCGTCAACCGAATCGATGGAGTTTTGTTCGAGTTCTTTGAAAGGGATCTCAAGTTTCTGCATTGCAGCTCCGAGATCTTCTTCTTCATGTACAACGACATCCTTATGTGCCATTTTTGCTTGGTTGATAAGAAAGTTGACTTTATACCTTTTGTCAAGTGTAATGTTTCACGAGTATATATATATGCGTATTGTTATTATATATATTCTACACGACAGAATATTATAACTGATTTTAAATGGGAAATAAATATATTCTTACGATCTAAACTAATAGTAAACTTCCTCGCCTGAGAATTCTCCGCTGGAAGAGAAGAGAAGAGATATAATTCTCCGCCTTACGATCTATAGCTTATCCAGAATGTTCGAGGGCAGATCTTAGATACTATTTCCTAAGTATGGCTATTCAGGTAATTGGTTCGGTTCAGGTAATTGGTTCGGTTCGGACGGTTTTATCGGGTTTCGGATATAGGATTTTATGATCCATATAAGAACCAAATTAACCGGTTCGGTTGGATACATCCCTGTTCGGTTTGGACGGTTCTATTAGGTTTGGGGATTCATTTATGATCCATATAGGAACCACAATAATCGGTTCAGTTTGGATACCTCTCAGTTTGGTTGGGTTTGATTATTTTAAATAAGAACCGACCTAGACCCGAAATATTATTGGGTTCGGTTTCGTTTCTTTATTTTTTACATTACCGGAAAATACTCGAACTAACCAAATTATCCAAACTAAACAAAAAAAAAATAACAAAAAAAAACTGCAAAAGTTCAAATAATATAAAACATAGTTCCAAATTATATCGGTTATTCAGATATTTTAAATATTTCTGTTATTTTAAATCAAAACATAAAATATAATAAATTCGAATTTATAATTGCAATTTGGGTCTTTCGGTTTTCAATTCTAAATATAACTAATATTTATGGGTATATAATTGTATTTCCATTATTTCGAATACCCATTTCATTTTTGTTCGGTTGAGATATCTGAAATGTTTTAAATAAAGAACCAATCATATATTTATGGTTATCCAAAACCGAACCAAACATCCCAATATGGTTCGGTTACTTCGGTTTCGAGTAATTTGCCCAAAAAAATGTTTTATTTGTGGATCAGGTTGGTGAGTTGAAACAGAATTAAAATAATGGCCGAAACTAGAGACGGTTAGTTCATGTTGTTTGGGTTTTTGTTAGATCTTAACCAGATTGGATAAGGAAAATGATTAAGACATCTAATTAAATTATATATTATCCTTGAAATTTGTGGATAATCCTAAGAACATAGTTGACAAAAAAAAAATCCTAAGAACATAAAGCAACACTTCATTTCTCTATATTACTGAATTAAAAAAAACTAATTCTTCAGAAAAATTGTTTTACTAACATTATCCTATAAAAAAAAACATGTATACCTAATTTCTGTATTAAACATGAAATTAGATGGATATGGATGTTTCGTCCAGTAATGTGATTTTAAATTTATATTTATATATGACTACAATTAGTTAATAAATATATAGAAAAATAGAAAAAATATAGAAAATGAACAGTATGAAAAAATTAAATTGTGAATTTCTTACATGTGAAATTTAATTTAAAGTTATATCTAATCTATTAAAGTAGAGTGCTATTTTGTGTCCAAACATGAAAAAATGAAACTAAATCTATTCTTATTCTGAATAATTTTTAAACTTTAGATTTTTGTGGATAACTATCCTGTTTCCAAACATAATTATTTTGTTCAATTAAAAATTTATTTAATTAATCTGATTCGAGTAATTTAATTAATTAATTAATCTGATTATATATATATATATATTAATTTTAATTCGTAAATAGGAAAATTCAGACTATGCCAGAAATTAAATTAAATATTTAAAATTATAAATAAAATCGATTATTTCAAAAATATGTAAATTAAATATTTCAAAAATAACTTAAATTTTTATTACTATTTTGTTACGAAAATAATATTAGTTATTTTGAATTTAGATTATGCAAAATATTTTAATAATCAATTTTTTTTTGAATGATACATATTTAAAATTAACAATTTTCATTAAAAGATAATATTAAAATTTGAATTTAATGTAGATTTTCTGAGATTTCATCAACAGTTACAAGAATTCAGAATAATAACAAAATATGCTTATTTCTAAATTTAAATCTTATTTATACAATCAAATTTATAATTGAATATTTTTCAAACTGAAAATAATATATTATTAATTAGATTTGCACAACCATAAATGTGATCATGCACATGGACACCATTCAGTTACTAATACATAACAAATATTTTTAATTTACATATATAAAATAAAAAATATTTTAAAAATCTCAAAATTTTAGGAATTGTTAATTTAGAATTAAATTCGAAATGCAAATCTAATTAATCTTGGTAAGATGGTCCAAATTATGTTAATATTCGTTTATATTAATAAATATTTATTTAAAAAATATTATCATAAAATCTAAACCAGAAATAGTTATTCTATTCAAATTCAAAATTAAGAATTCTACTACAAACAAAATTATGACAGATACATTTTTTGTGTCCAAACATGAAAACCTTCATATTAGGCTATTCTTTACTTGGATAACTACTATTCAAGTTACCAAACAAGTCAGTTTAGTACAATATTAATAAAATTATATTTTAATTTATATTTAAAAATAATTCCAAAAATTCAAATTATAATTTAGATTAGTTTGGATTTCCTTAAATATATGTTAGATTAATTATCAAAATCACAAAACCAGTTGTTTCTTTACAAAAATAATAAAACAGATATTAATTTAGATTTAATTTAAATATTCAAATGTAAATAATATTCTCATAATGACGGACATGATAAACGATATGTTATTTTATATTTTTATCATTATCAATCAGCCTAAAATTTTAAATATTTGAAATTATTAAATATTTATATTATACGGTAATATGAACGGGCATGTTAGAATTATGTTTTTATAATCGCGGTCATTCCCGGATCAATATGAACGAACGGATTAGAATTATGTTTTTATAACCACAGTCATATTTCATACTAGAAACAATTAAATCTACAAAAACTATATCTAAACACAAAAATAAATCTTTGTCACTTATTAAAAAATTTATATCTAAACTCAAAAAAAATTATATTACAAAATTTTGTAAAAACAAAAAACAAAAATTCCCGTGCGGTCGCACGGGGTAGAATCTAGTTTGTATTTAAAAGGGAATTATCATTCTGTTTATTTGATGAAATTAAAGGTCAAATAAAGAGATAAAATTTGATTGGTTAGTTTGTAGATATTGTTTCTCATAAATATTTTAGTAATCTACAGTTTATATTTATAAAGAACTAGTATTCCATGGTGGTTTTGAAATATTATATAATTTTCTTGCAATAGTTTGAAACCATGGTGGTTTTGAATGAGAAATTTTAGGGGCATTTTTAGAATCATTTTTAAGCTTTAATTTTTTTTAATTAATATAATTTTCGTTACTTTAAGTTTTTGTGTCTTTTTATAGTTTACATTAATTTGTTTTTTTTATTTTAATAATTTGCCACATGTTAACTTTTAATTGGTGAAGTGACTTGTAATTTAGTAGNTATATAATAAATTTATTAATAATGAATTCGTTCGCAACAAAAGAGAATAAGAACAACAATAATCCGTGAGGTGCGAGATCTTATTTATAAGGTAGGAAGTAGGAACCGTCTTATTTAACCGCGAGGTGCGAGATCTTAGGTCGCTCTAAGGTAGATCTTACTCACGATCATCGAATCTGCCATTAAGATAGGATTTTTCTTGCAATAGGAACCGTCTTATTTATCGCAGCACGCGTTTTCTGCGACATGCTTTAATCTTGATGTTATGGGCTTCATGTCATATGCTAAGATTACTTTTTATCAATTGTTTTTAAATTAGATTGTAAGTAAACTTTAATAATTATGTGTATATTTTTTAGATTAAGATTATTTAATTTTTTAAGCTTTATAATTTTGCAGATTAATTCTCCAATTTTTAGCTTGACAAATTAATTTCTCAAGTTTACACTGACTTCGCAAAATTGGACTCATAAAAAATCAATGCTAACATCTCTGTTTTCTTAATTAACATTGACTTTTCTCATACATAAATTTACGAAGTCAATAGTTGGTGAATAAATATGCCAATTACAAATACTTGGGGAATTAAAACACTATTTTCCCATAAGAAAACATACCATTTTTCGAGACTGACTTTTAACTGATTTCCAATTTTTGTGAAATATAATTTCTTATTTTTATATTTGTTTTTAAATGAAAACCAGTTGTAGAGATGTCATTATGGGCCGAGACTCACATATTGAACTGCACGGGTTAACATGTTTAGCGGGTTCATTTTGCGGTTTTGCGAGTTGACCCGCTAAATTCATTTTTTTGTCGACTACAAGCATTTGGTGATGGCACGAAGTAGCACGATTCGGGAATACCCATCGCGAGCGCAAGGATCAAAGACGTCTCGGAACTTCTCGGAGGAGCTCTCTTCTTACCACTCTACAAATGGATGAACGAGTACGGACCCATTTACCGTCTCGCTGCTGGTCCTCGGTGAGTGACCCAACGATTGCGAAACACATTTTGAGAAACTATCCAAAGTACGCTAAAGGGCTAGTCGCTGGAGTCTCTGAATTCCTTTTCGGTCCGGGTTTTGCAATCGCCGAAGGACCTTTTTGGACGGTAATTTCATCTTCTCCAAACTCAATTTCAAATTAAATGCACAATCCTAACCGTAATACACTTTGCATTTTACAACTAGCTCTATGGTTTTAAAATTCGAGCACATTAATCGATTGCATTCGAGCTACAATTATTTCATTCAAAACATTAAGTAAACACTATGATGAAATTTTGTTGTGTTGGACTTAGAAAAATTGGCAAGTTGACTAGCCACCGTATCATATAATCAGGCCCGGCTTGTAGGAGAGTCGAGATAGGCCATAACCTAGAACTACCACTTTTTTTAGTTTTTATGGGCCATTTATTTAGTTTTATGTTAATAGTTTTTTGGTTTTTTTTTCTTCTGAATTTGTTGTATTTTTTCAAAAATGCAAGGAAATTTTGTTTTTTTACTACAAATTTTCAATTATTAAAGGGCCATATTTTTGTTTCTTGCTTCAGACTATCATTTTTATTGGACCGGAACTGCATATAATTTATGTTCAAATCATGCGTAAATTATAGACGATATAAGTCAATACCAATATAAAATAATAAAAATTAAATTTTGAAACCAATTAGAAACGTCACTAAGTATCTAGAAGTAAGGGTGGCCAATCCAAGTTTTGGGTTAGATTTTTTAGGTTTTGGGTTATTTGGTTTGAGAATTATTTGACCAAATTCCATCTCCATAAAATTTGGATCAAGTTTCTTAGCTTTTAGATCAGGTTTAAGTTGTTTGGATCGTAAATAACTTTATAAAAGTAAAATTATATCTAATGTTATTTGGATTGTTTATATCTTGTACTAGGTTTGGTTATTGAATGTTTATAAAAATTAAAAAAATTACAATAAAATCTAAAATAAATTCTTAATGCCAATTTACTAAATAAAATAATTTATAAAATTTAGTAATACTATAGAAATGGAGTATATGTTTATTAATGTATATACTATATAAATAATATATGTAAAAACAAGATTGGATTTTATTTGGGGTTTTTAGTTATCTAAAGACCAATCCAAATATTCCAAACCCAAATTAGTAAAAATTATTAAATCCAAATATGTTTTTATAGAAACACATATCCAAACTAATTGAAGTTTTTTTTATTGGATTAAATTGAATTGGATTGGATTGAATTATTTAGATTGGCCACCCCTATTTAGAAGTCAATAAAACGTCACCGTTTGAATATAATTTGGCGAAACTGAGATTGATAGACTTTCGATGCATATCCAAATATTCAGATTTCAGATGTCGTAGTTATTTTGGATTTTTGTTCGTATTATATAATTTCATTCAAAGGTGGGAGGAACATTATGAAGTTTGATGATTCATACTACCATATTAAATCCACTTTGTTCTTCCGAAAGTTAAATAGAGCCATGAAATGATGACAAAGGGTGACATTTTTACAGCATAATTGGAATAGTTACTGATATAAATAAATGTAACTTGCCACCCACTAATAATAATTAAAAGCTAAAAATCTGTAATTTATTCTACTTTATAATTTAATTAATCCTTTAAGGTTATTACTGGATCAATTCGATTCCAACTTTTAGTAGTGGAAGAAAGTTCCCAACGCTAAAATTTATCTTCACTTTGCATTAAAACGAAATTTTATCGTAATTATCATCTAAAGAACTATTTTCTTTAAAATGTAAAAACTAAAATACGTTGACATGCAATTTTATCTAAATATATTTTGATTCATACGTTTCTATCAAATTTTACTTTTGATAGTTAGAATTGTCAATACATTAATTAATAATATACACTATCAATCAACCAACTTTGAATTGGTCTAGTGGTTAATGAAGAGTGGGTATGTGCCTCTCCTACCGACCCTGAGTTCGATTCCCGTTGGGAGGGGTCTCCTCCGAATGAGTGACTTTAACATAGTTTGAGTCCCGTTCTGGAGATGTACGGGCCTACGAATCCGGAACCTCGGCAATTCAAAAAATAATAATATATATATACACTATAAATCTCCTATAGGTTTCAATATGCACACATACAAATCTCATTCACAAAGATGCTTTAGAACTTATGATTCGGCTTTTCTATCATACCTAAAAATACAACTGTCAAAATTTGTAAATAATAAAAATAAAGAGGTCTTTGGCTTATCCTTAATAAAGAAGAACCGACGGACTATCGAATAATAAACAAAGAGCTTGTTGTTCGATGAGAACATACATGATTTGAGAGCGTTTTGGACATGGTTTTTGCGAGGTAAACTGGATTAATATTTCGATTCTCAAGAGAGTTTTACAAGACGAAGAAAAGACAAGTGTTTGAGTCTAGAGCTAAATGGTAGTAGAGAGTAGTGTTTAGGGTTGGAAAAAGTCATCCCTTGCTCCTTGCTTTCGTCCTTTTTTATACTCCAAGATCGTGCTCAACGTCTCCGTTTACTCCGCCTGATTTGCCATGAATGGTCTTTAAGTCCGAGGCTCCGACCGTTACGTTTAGGCGATTTAACTCACCGATTTGAACAAATCTTTGGTCTCAGCGGGGTTGACTAACGGTTCTGCATTTATCCCTTTTGACCGTAGATGTTCACTTCGTTGGGCCTTTCAGCTCGACAAGTTACCTCGTTTATGAGTCCCTGCTGAATGTAGAACATTGGTTTCCGTGGCAGAAGATGACAGGACCACACTAGCAGAAAAACTCGGTCCCGACTCGCCCCAATCACTCATAAACTGAACATAATATGATTTGCGGCGCGACATCTGACATAAAAATTATATAAAATTAATAACTAAATTAATGAATTTAACAAATTACGACGTCTATTCCAATCCTAAAATTTGCATTCCAATCATCTTAAATTATAATTTCCAACTCTATCTAATTTCCAATCTTAATTTCTAATCATATCTAATTTAATTAACAAAAAAAATTACTTTTTTAGAGAGAGGTTGGAGATTTTTGGTTAGAGAGAGCGAGAGAGATTGTGAGAGAATGAGCGAGAGGGAAGAAATTTGGGCTCGTATATATAGAGTTTGTGGTCGTCGTACTTCCAATGTAATTTACCGTCAAAATTACGACGGTTCCGATGCAAATCCATCGTAAACTTTCAACCGAAAATTCAACCAATCTAAATTTTCCCACACGCGGCAAATTGTTTTTTTTATTACGACAATTTTATGACATATTTATCGTAATTCCGATGTAATTTATCATCAAAATTATGACGGTTCCGATGCAAACCCGTCGTAAACTTATAACCAAAAATTCAACCAATCTAAATTTTTGCACACCCGGAAAATTGATTTTTTGATTACGGATTCGTCGTAATGTCGACGTAATTAAAAAATTTATATTTGGTAGATACTAGATAATATCAAAAAAATCTTCATGTAAAAAGTGTTATAAGTAATCAATGAAGTATATTTGTGCATCCAAGAATTCTCATAGTAATCAACAAATTCAATAACGACGATTGAATCTAATTTCTTTAAAACTTTCTTATCTTACATAACAATGTATAACCTTTGTTCTTATAAGTATATCCATAACATGCATAAAGTATATAATGTTATTGATTTTTGTGAAAACTTAAATTTTTGTATACTATGAGTAGAACTTAGTTAAAACAAGATAAACGATGAAAAACCAAATGAAAAATCAATCCTATACAACATATAATCAACCTTATAATCAAATTCAAAATTTTGGGTTTCAGTATTACGACGATTCAGACTCATCCATCGTAAAGTCGTCATATAGTAACGAGATTACAACGGATGAGTCTGAATCAACCTTATACCTTAAAGTACAATGCACAAAATTTTAAGTGTTCATGGTATAGGGTTTGCCTATTACGACGACAATACGATAATTCAGACTCATCCGTCGTAATCTCGTTGCTATATTACGACGACTTTACGACGGATGAGTATGAATCGCCGTAACGTCGTCGTAATACTCAAATCCAAAATTTTGAATCTGATTATAGGGGCTAGGCTAGGTTAGGTTTTCTTTATTCTCTCTCTTTTGTAAATTTTGGGGGAAAACAAACACAAAAACAAAAGAGCTTTAACAAACACAAAAACAAAAGATTTTAAGTTTTGAAATAGATTTTTTTTTATTACACCAAGCAATTACATAATAAATCAATAAGACTCACCATCTTCTTCATTGGGTTTATCATATTCATTGGGGGTCATCATCTTCAGGTTCATCATCATCATCACTCTCTTCAAACTCATCGGAATCGCCTTTTTCTTCTATGTCGTCAGGTATATATAAGTTGCATGTTTCAGGGATCAATTAAAAGATTAACTTCGTTCGTAATCTCCGGTTCTGTAATGTCACAACAATAATCTTGTTTCATTGGAAGATCGTCAATACCAACAATTCTACCCCTTGGAACTACTTTAATAAGTGATAACCATGGGATCCCAGTGGTTTGAACTCGCGGTTATGGAACAAACACTACTTGTTCTGCTAGGATAAATGGCTCAAACTTGTTGTATCGTCGTGATTTGTTGACATCAACCACACCAAATTTGTTAATTCGCACCCCTTGACTGATTGTTGGATCGAACCAATCACATTTGAAGAGAACAAATTTCATCCTAACCAAGTCCGGGTACTTCACTTCTATTATTTCCTGCAAAACCCCATAATAACCTATTTCACCCCTAACACATACTTGTCGAACGCCGTACTTGTATGTATGAAACATATAACCACATGTGAAATACATGGGTGCGGTCGTTATCTTCGAGATAGGGCCTTGGAGTAACTCATGAAACCATATTGGATACGCTGGGTCGCCATGATCCACCTATATAAGGCATATCGATAAGTGTGCATGTTAGATAGAGTATATCGATCTAAATGAAGTATTTATAGCTATTAATTAATTTACTTGCGTCTTCAACCACATTGCAAAGTGACGATCTTTACGATCATTTATTTCTGTATCTGAAACACCTTCAATGCATTCTCGTACCTGGCTAACAAATAAGCTATATATATATAAGGTTGAAATAAGTTCGCCCTAGTTTCTCTCCCATACACGAAGCCCGAGACAGCTGCCGCTCGACGCTTTTCCTCACCAGAATGCGTCTACGACGTCGCCTCCTCTCCGGCCGCCTGAGCTTCTAGTTCCCCTGAAGACGCTTCTCCGACGAGCCACCCTGGTTTCGTCTGGAAGCTGCTTCTCCCTCCGTCGCCTCTTTTCCGACGAGCTCGACGGTTTCTCCCCCCCATGGATTCGTTTCTGCAGATCTGCTGCCGTGAACGCTTCTCACCTCCGGATCCTCCTGATCCGGAAAAGGCATATCGCTCTCCGACGCCGTCGGTGATGTCTTCCTTGAACCCTCCCGATCCACCAGACCCCCCTGACCCGCTAGATATATGTGGGCCTCTGCTACCACCGTATCTAGCCCCCTCTCCTTAGCCACCAGCTTCATTTACTGCTCTGCCGTCGGTCATATCTCCACTGCCGAGAGTCCTCCTCTCGACGGCACGACCAGCGGCACTCTTCCGGATTTGCACCACCGTCTCTCCTCCCCTTCGGTTCAGCCACCGGTATCAGCTGCTTCTGCCACCCTCCCAACTTGCTCGCTGCTCAATCTTCCAGGAGAAACGATTGACCGAGCCCAATCCTCTTTGTGGGCTTCTCATGCCACATATCTGCTTTATGCCGCCGTCATCGGTTAGGATGATTGGTTGTGGTGCTATGCGGTACTTGGCAAGCTTCTCAAGCCCTCTCTCAGTTAGTGCGTGAGGACAACATCTTCGGTAGAGTTCAGTTTGGTTATTCCTTGTTCATGTGCCTTTGCTCCTTGGGTATGTTTCTGCACTGCCTTTTCGTACTCTCGCTCCGGCGCTGTGTTCTTCAAACCTTCTACCATCCAACTCGCTCAGCGGCCGTTGCCCCTTTCAAACTTTCGATTTAGCCACCGTAAAAAGCTAATTCTTCCACCCGTCTCCGCCGTTCCTCCACTCATTTGATTAAGCAATCGTAAAAAGCTTTCGCTTCCACCTGTCTCCCACCATGCTCGCTTCTCAATCAACAAGGAGATGGTGTATCCAACATCTTCCTTCTCTATGAGAGGTGATTTCCTCCCGAGCATAGTGCCGAGAAATTTTTTGAATGTCTTTATCGAGTTATCTTCTTGCGTAGCGGTCTGCACGAGACCAGAAGAGGCAAACGGGATTTCTTCGACGATTCCCGGAGGTAGAGCTTCAAGTTCAACTTCACAATGCAATGTGACTAATTCCAAACTTTCCGACTTTGTCGTGAAGATCTTATCGACACATTTGAGCTTAGCCTCGAATTCGTTGTCATCTTATCTAGTTTTATTTGTTTTATGCTTTAATGTCTTTAATTTGTATGGTGAAAAAGGATGGTTAATTCCCTCAAGTTGTGATTTGGATGATTGTATATATATATATATATATATATATATATATATATGGAAATTAGCACCGTTAATTATATTAATTAATATATAATGAAAGTAATCAACTATTATTGATAAGTGGATTAATTGGTTACGTTACCTCTCGTAAGGACTCACTTCCTCGCAGTTTAGGAGGATGTACGTATGTGCGTTGTGTTTGTCATTCTTATTAGACCAACAAACTTCATTCAATTTTCCACTAAGACGACCGATTGTTGAGAAGATGTCTGGGACACCCTCTACTGTATAAGTTCTTCCCACACCACCATCATCATATCGCCAAGGAGCCCGTTTGCGTGTGCGGACTTTTGTAGCGAAATAATATGAAATGAAGTGTGAAGTTTCTTTTGTCAAACTTTCCGCAACAATTGATCCTTCAACCCTAGCTAAATTTTTGGCCTTTCCCTTTTAATGTTTCATGAAGCGCTCGAATGGGTACATCCACCTAAATTAAACAGGTCCGCCGAGTTTTTCTTCGTGAGGGAAATGAATGGGATGATGTTCTATAACATCAAAAAAACGCCGGGGGGAATATCTTCTCCAAATTACACAACAATATTGGAATATTAGCAGTCAGCTGTGCAATTATATCTTCTGACAACGTCTGTGCACTAAGATCCCTGAAAAACGCTCTGATGCTTGCACAATCAAAATAATATGATTGATAAAATATATATTGTAATATATTTTACCTCCAATTGCTTCATGAACATTTCCTGGAAGGAGTTCGGCAAATGCGAAAGGAAGTAATCGTTGCATAAACACAGAGCAGTCATGACTCTTCATCCCTGAAATTTTTTGTCCTTTCTCAACACATTTAGCAAGATTGGATACATACCAATCAGAAAAATTCACGTTAGATGAAACCCATTTGAATAACGCTGACTTTTCTTCTGCACCCAACCAAAATATAGGAACTGGTGATTTCCCATTACTCATAATTTTAAACTCTTTTTTGTTGCAAATATCGGGCAAGTCCAACCTTGACTTTCCGTTGTCTTTGGTTCTTCATTTCACGTTCAACATTGTATGCATGATGTTATCAAAAACGTTTTTCTCAATGTGCATGACATCAAGATTGTGCCTCAGCAGATGATATTTTACAGTACGGAAGTTCCAAAAAATGCTTTTCTTGTGCCAATTGTGATTCACACCGTATCCATTAGGCATATTAGTTGGAGTGTGCCAATTTTTCCCACGAATCACCGTTTATTGTACCTAAAAATGATCTATTTGCGCTTCAAGATCTTTCCCAGATAGATACACTAGTGGGGGGACACACACAATTTTGTTCTTCCTAAACAACCGCTTGTTTCTCCGATATGGATGGTTGCTTGGTAGAAACCGGCGGTGATAATAAAACCAGCATGTTTTTTGACCATGTTTTAGTTGAAACGCATCTGTCCGATTGAGGCAATAAGGACAAGATAACATCCCATGCGTCGTCCAACCTGATAGCATTCAATATGCAGGGAAGTCGCTTATTTTCCACATAAGCACCGCACGCATCGTAAATTTTTTTTTTCTCGAACAGTCATATGTACGAACTCCTGTATACAACAACTGATTCAAGTCATGTATGATTGGCTGCATAAACACATCAAGGGACAACTTTGGATGATTGGGACCAAGGATTTTCTTTGCATGCACATATCTGGGGGAAGGTTATAAGGCGTTACGATAACTGGCCACAAAGAATATTACATACCAAACATACCGATTGGACGAAATCCATCAGTGCGAAGACCAATATAGACATTCCGCTTAGATTTAGCAAAGTCTAGGTGTACTGTGTTAAAGTGTTTCCAAGCTTTTGCATCTGACGGGTAAGTCACTTCCCCATTTGTCTGTGAATGTTCTGCATACCACCTCATCGATACAGTTGTTCTTTCAGATTGATACAATCATTACATCGAAATTACGACGATTTTTGACATCGTTGTAATCTCGATGCAAAACCGTCCTTATGTTACATTGATTTTACGACGACAAAAGTTTACGACGAATTTACAGCGAAAACAATTTTCGTTGTAAAGTCGATGCAAATTCAACAGTTATTTACATCGATTTAATTTTGTCATAAATTTATTTTGCAATGAGGCTGTTTTCTTGTAGTGGCCCCCCAATTCCTTCGAAGAGCATTTGGGCTATTCGAAGGAATTTCTAAGAATCGTCTTTCATCTAACTGAAATCCCGACGAACATATTTTTATCTCCTTTTCTTCTTCTGCGAATCGCTTGATCTCCGATTCCTGATATGTCTTCTGGATTTTCTCTGTTGATTTCTCCATTTTCCTTCCTCCCCCTGTCGTTTCCACCTTTACAATCTCTTTCTTTCCCTTTTGATTTTTTCACAACTCCAGGCTTCCTTCTTTTGGTTTGTACTTCTCCTTCGGTTTTGGTCTTCCTATACTTTCTTCTGTTTTGCTAAATCTTTTCTCCTTTGTCGCAGTCATGGCTCTTTTTGTCAATTATCGTGAAATAGCGAATGGTTGATACCTCCAATGGTTGTTTCGTCCCTGAGACCATTGAGGCCGTCTGTGAATGTGTCGTTCCTCATGACTCGACTTCGCTTTCAGCTGGGGGAATGAAGTGTCCCCAACATGTGCTTCCTTGGAGACTAGTGATGTCTCACAATTCGTCTTGGATTTTGCTGTGGTCCCACATTCAGTAGCCTCATATGATATTGCGGTTCGTTTTCTTAAGTGAGTCCACTCCGAGGTTCAACTCGTTTGCTCTTCTGAAAATCCTCGATCCCCTTGTCGTGACAAGAAAGGGAGTTCTTCTCGGAGTGACTTGTCTCGTCATCTGAAGCAATTAAAGCATAATTGGGACTTCGAGTATAATAATAATATCCCGATTGTAAGGAATCCTCGCGCCACTGCTACTCTACTTCGCCATTATCGTGAAGTAGTGGAAAAGATTTCTCATTTAAGTCAGTTTTCAAAGAAGGGACATGATAACTTTATCCCGTTTGCTGACACTTTGGGACATGTTCGTTTCTTTCTCTTTGTCTTGTTGATTAATCTCGTTTCCTATCGCTCAAATTTTTCTTTTTGTTTTCGCCAACTGATTGCTGCTCACAATAGGTCCATTGAGTGGTACGAGAGAAGGCTTCAGGGGTCTTCTTCTAGTATGGACTCTGAGGGCCGCGTCTCCGAGCTTTCAGTCCATTTAAGATCTCTTATTCTCCTTGTCGTCGATATTTGTAAGCTTGATGCCGAGGTTCAAGAGTCTTCTTCTAAGATCACGACTCTCACACAGCGGAATCAAGGCCTTGAGGTTGAGAACGCCAAATTTCTTCCGGAACTGAAGGAGGCAAAGTAACAGGCTGACGAGGTGCTCAATTCCCTCTCCAAAATGAGGGAGAAATATGAGATTATTAGGGCGTCCCAAGATTCAGATGTTTCTGCTGCCCGAATTGAGGTTGAACACGCAATGGACTTACGTCTGAAAGAGTTGTCCGAGAAGACGGTTGCTGAGACAAAGAGTCGGGTTCGGCTCTATGGGTTTTATGCTCAAGCCAATGAGAGTCTTGAACTGGTGGAGGCGCTTTAGCGAGGTGACAACGTCGATCTTGATGATGAATTCAAGAAACACACCGCGGACTGCGCCGATTTCCAAGATCAGATTTATGCTCTCCCTTTGCTTGATTCTTCTGTTTTCGGGGGTTGATGTTTTTCCCTCCCATTTTTATGTACTCCGAACTCTTTTTCGAAAAATGAATAAATGTTGGTTGTTTTGAATTGTTTTCGCCCATGTTGCCTTAACATGGGGGGTGTGAATAGAGAATAATATTTCTTCCTTTTATCGTGGCATGAGGAGTTGATCAATTTTCCAAAACTGTTCTTCTCTTTTACCGTAGCATTAGGGTGATCTCTTTTCTTTTACCGTAGTATGAGGATTCGATTGGCAATGAGTTCATTTTTTCCTTTTGTCGTAGCATGAGAGTAGGACTCATTAAAAGATCTCGTTCCTTTTACCGTGGTATGAAGATTAAAATATAAGATCTTTTTCCATTTTGCCGTAGCGTAAGGATTCGATGATGTTTTCGTGTTATAGTTGTGCCTAATTTTACAGGTTATCTATGTACCCAATTAGGGATCAAGCCGAATCGTAGTTCAAATAATCGAGGAAAGTATTATAGTGGTAGTACCTTTTCAAGTTCATGGCTCTTCTTTTCCTTTGTCGTTTAAGAGTCGGTAGACACCCGACCCTCCCACCTTATGATGAGTTTTCCGGCCTCTTTTTCTTTGCAATTCTGGTATACTTTTCGTAACACCAAGTCTCCTTCGCCTAGTGGTCGTGGTTTAACCTTCGTGTTGTAAAGACGGGTTGTTGCCTCATAGTATCTACGGGTTTGCAATTGAGCTTTCCCTCTTAATTTGTCTACGACGTCTATAGCGTACTCTAAAGCTATGTTATTGCTTTCTTTATCCTTAGGATAAACTTCTCTTCGTAAACTTGATACCCTTACCTCGGTCAGGACCATTTCTTCGGTTCTATACACGAAAGAGAAAGGTGTTTCCTTTGTGAATCGATTCGGAGTCGTTCTGAGTGCCCATAAGACCTCGTGAAGTTTCTCATGCCAATCTCCTTTTGAGGATTCCAACATTTTCTTGAGGGTATTCAAGATGTTTTTGTTTTCTAGCTTCAGCTTGCATGTTCCCTTACGTATAATAAGGAGTTGATAAACTGATGAGAATCTTCTATTTTTCACAGAAATCCCTTACTCTTTTGGAGGCGAATTTATTTCCATTATCGGTGACGATTTCGTACGGTAGTCCGTAGTGACACACTATATTTTTCCAGGTAAAGTGTTCGACCACATATGCGGTCACCTTCCAGAAAGCCTCGACCTCTATCCATTTTGAGAAGTAATCAATAACGCCAAGTATGAAACCTGATCCATCGACCAACACATAAAAGGGTATGGCGAGGATACACTCGAGATCATCTCGGTTAGTTGTTTGATGTGAGGCGCATGTTTTTGGCACTTCACACATTTTCTCGAATAAGATTCGCAGTCTGCCATCATCGTGGGCCAGTAGAAGCCATGTATTTTAATTCGATTTACCATTGTCCTTCCACTAGAGTGATATCCACAAGCTCTATCGTGGATTTCTTTTAACGTTGTTTCAACGTCTTCTCCGTGAATCCCCTTGAGATAAGGTCCGCCAATACTCCGCTTATAAAGTTTCTCGTCCCTTACCATGAATCATGCGCTAATAAATTTTTATTTGCGCATCTCCCATATTCCCTCGGATGTTATCCCGTTTTCTGTATCTAATTATTGGGACTCTCCAGTCTGGACCATAATCATTCGCTGGAGGTTGTCCTTCTTCTGTGATTGCCATCACTTGATTTTAAAGGCTAATACTTGGTTGGTCGATCCCTTCGACTAGGATCATCCTCTGTATTTCGAAGAGCGTATGCCAAAGTATTCTCCCCTCTAGGGATCCTGATTAACGTGAAATAACCGAATGAGTAGGAAAGTTCATGTACCAGCTTCAGGTAAGCGCTCATTCGTTCGTTTTTAGCTTCATATTCTACGCTAAACTGATTTGTCACACGTTGGGAATCGTAAAACGCGTCTACTTCGTGAACCCCCATTCCTTGTGCTAATCAAAGCCAGGCGATTAAAGCCTCATACTCTGCCTCATTATTTGAGGAACTGAATTTTAGTTTGAATGACCGTTCAATAACTTCACCATCTGGTGAAAGTATTGAACTCCGACTCCAGAGCCCCGCTGTGAAGAGACTCCGTACATGAAGGGTCCATCTCCTTTTTGAATCTTTTGAGGCCCCTTCCGGAATGGCCAGCTCTATTACAAAGTCATCTAGGACATGGGATTTGATTGCGGTACGAGTCTTATACTCGATATCGTCTCGCTGAGCCCGATTGCTCATTTAACTAGTCTCCCAGACTGAATCATTATGTGAAGGATCAAGCGAAGAGGTTGGGTCGTTACGATGATTATTGAGTGCGATTGGAAAAACAGTCTCAATTTTCTTGCTGAGACCAGAACGACCAAAGCGAATTTCTCGATAATCGGATATTTGGTTTCTTCATCAACCAATGTTTTACTTACGTAAAATACCGGCTTTTGCTCACCGCGTTCTTCTCGTATCAAGACTCTTGATACATCGATTGTGGATACTTCTATGTACAAGTATAATGGCTCCCCATCAAATTGTTTGGATAATACTGGTGGTTCCGTTAAACACTTTTTTAACGAACTGAAAGCTTCTTCACATTCTTCACTCCAATCGAAGCTTTTATTTTCTTTCAGTAATTGGAATAATGGAAGACATTTTTCGGTTGACTTCGATATGAATCGATTCAGCGCGGCAATTCTTCCAGTTAATGTTTGGACTTTTCGTTTTGTTCTCGGGGATGGCATCCCTAGAAAATCATTGATTTGAGCCGGGTTAGCTTTGATTCCTCTTCAAGTTACTAAGTAACCCAAGAACTCTATGGATGCGACATCAAAAGTGCATTTTGTCGGATTGAGCTTCATCCCAATATGATTCAGTACTTCAAAACATTCTTTTAGATGCTGAATATGAGAACTCGCTATTTGACCATCATATCATCGATGTAGACTTCTATGGTCTTGCCGATCTGTCCAGCAAAAATTCGGTTAACCACTCGCTGGTATGTTGCCCCATCATTGTTTAGTCCAAAATGCATTAATTTGTAGCAATATATTCCCCTATCAATTATGAAGGAGGTTTTTTACTGGTCGTCTGGATTCATCAATATTTGATTATATCCTAAGAATGCATTCATAAAGGACAAAAGTTCGTGTCTAGTAGTTACCTCTACCAATCGATCGATGTGTGGCAACGGGAAACTGTCCTTGGGACAAGCTTTGTTTAAGTCTGTGAAATCGACACATACTCTCCACTTCTCGTTTTTATTTTTCACCACTACTGGGTTTGCCAACCATTTGGGATATTTGACCTCGCGGATCGACCCGTTTTTAGTAATCTTTTGACTTCATCATTAATGGCAGTCGATCTCTCCGGTCCCAATTTTCTCCTTTTTTGTTAAATTGGGTTATCTGATTCATCCACATTCAATTCATGTGAGATTATGTCATGGGCGATCCCAAGCATGTCCTGGGCCGACCAAGCGAATGTCGTTTTATTTGCTCATAGGAGTTTTATTAACCCACCCCGTATGGGTTCTTTCAACATTGCCCCAATGTTTACGCATTTGTCGGGCACATATTCTTCGATAACGACCGGATCGACTTTGTCCCGAACTGGGGGACTTTTCAATGTGTAATCCTCTGGTGTTGGATTAATCACCCTTATGGAATTCGATCTAGTTTTTAGCTAATGATAAGCAATGTAGCAATATCTTGCGATTTTCGGATTTCCATTTATCGTTATTGTCCCATTCGAAATTGGAATTTTAACGCATTGATGAAAAATTGAAGGAATCGTTTATACACGGTTTAACCATGGAGTACCCAATATAGCGTTGTAAATTGATGGTCCTTCCACGATTAGGAAGTTGGTGGTAAAAAGTTTTCCATTAATTCATATAGATAAATCTACCGTTCCGAGGGTAGGGATCATCCTTCCGGTAAATTCGATCAATCGCTCTGATCAACGGTATTCGTCATATCCATCCATATTTCCGAAGGCTTAAGAAGAAATTATATTTACTGAGCTCCCAGTATCAAATAGGATTCTCGAGACATCATAGTCTCCAATTTCCAAAATTAACACTATGGTATCATCGTGCGGTTTGTTTAACAAACGCATATCTTTTTCACATAAGACAACCCATGGTAAGGGTTGCATGGGCTGCATGGGTTGCCTAATCAAGGAATTCACTTCCTTCGCGGGATAATCACACCGGATGAAATTCACCGACCTCGGGGACTGATTTTCATCCTTAATCCCGCTTTGCTGCAGTGAAGGTATTAGACCGGCGAACTCACCGACTAAATATTTTTTGACTAAGATTGTTTTCAACTTCCAACAATTTTTCGTGTGGTGGCCCCAAACTTTGTGGGCATGACAAAAAAGCTTTCTCGTCGTGGCTCGCTGATATATCATGGTTTTTACCCTATTTAAGCCATGATATAAGTCCTTTTTATAGAGTCTTTATAGTATTTTGGAGTCTTTTAGAGTCTTTTACAGGTCTTAGCACGTTTGGAGCATTATTGGAATTATTGGAGCTTTCTGGAGCA
>PKML01063912.1:318889-363207 GCA_002933935.1 Eutrema yunnanense | reverse complement strand
TAATACAGCGTTGGAATATGGTTTAGTATTTTAGAAAAAATAAAAAGAGGATTAGTTTTATTATTTTATGCATTTACTCGAAAAATCGAATTCTCGTAGGTGTTAAGTCCATAGGGGGTTAGTCCACTTATTTTAGAATATTTTTGAATATTTTTGTTTTCTTGTTTTAATTCATAGATGTATATTCTATGGATATAGAAACTAGATCACATAGGTTTGGGTCCCTAATTGTCCCCGCTTCTCTATAAAATTGAGATCTCATAGGGTTAAGTCCATCAATTTAAGGCGTATAGGAGGCTTATCAATTTACTTCTTAAAAATTAATAAAGATACCAACAAACCCTCAATATTAGTTAAGATTTAGAAATAGAAAATGAGGATTACTTTCATTGTTTTTGGCATTTACTCGAAAAAATCGAATTCTCGTAGGTGTTAAGTACACTTATTCCGTGATAATTTTGAATATTTTTGTTGTTTTATTTTAATACATAGACGCATATTCCATGGATATAGGAACTAGATCACATAGATTTGAGTCCCTAATTTTCCCCGCTTCTCTACAAAATTTAGATCTCATAGAGGTTAGTTGACCTATTTAGGGCATATAGGAGGTTTATCAAACTACTTCATAAAAAATTAATAAAAAAATCAATATTAGTTAAATTAACATTAATATAGCGTTGGAATATGGTTTGGTATTTTAGAAATAGAAAAGGAGGATTAGTTTCGTTATTTTCTGCATTTATTCGAAAAAAATCGAACTCTCGTAGAAGGTTAGTCCACTTATTTTGGGATAATTTTGAATATTTTAGTTATCTTGTTGTAATACATAGACGCATATTCTATGGATATAGGAACTAGATAACATAGGTTTAGGTCCCTAATTGTCCCCGCTTTTCTATAAAATTGAGATCTCATAGGGGTTAGTCCACCGATTTAGGGGGCGTATAGGAGGTTTATCAAATTACTTCTTAAAAATGAATAAATATACTAAAACCCCTTTAAAACTAGTTAAGTTAACATTAATATAGCGTTGGAATATGGTTTGGTGCTTAGTTTCATTATTTTCTGCATTTACTCGGAAAAAAAATCAAATTCTCGTAGGGGTTAGTCCACTTCTTTTGGGATATCTTTTAATATTTTTGTTTTCTTGTTTTAATGCATATAGACGCATATTATGTGGATGAAGGAACTAGATCACATAGTTTTGGGTCCCTAATTGTTCCTACTTCTCTATAAGATTGAGATCTCATAGTCCACCGATTTAGGGCGTATAGGAGGTTTATCAAATTACTTCTTCAAAATGAATAAATATACTAAAAACCTTTACAATTAGTTAAGTTAACATTAATACAGCGTTAGAATATGGTTTAGTATTTTAGAAAAATAAAAAGAGGATTAGTTTCATTATATTATGCATTTACTCGAAACATCGAATTCTCGTAAGGGGGTTAAGTCCACTTATTTTGGGATGATTTTGAATATTATTTTTTTAATACATAGATGCATATTCTATGGATATAGGAACTAGATCACATAGGTTTGGGTCCCTAATTATCTCCGCTTCTCTATAAAATTGAGATCTCAAAGGGTTAGTCCACCGATTTATGGCGTATATGAGGCTTATCACAGTACTTCTTAAACAAATAATAAAAATACCAACAAACCATCAAAACTAGTTAATTTAACATTAATATAGCGTTGGAATATGGTTTGGTATTTTAAAAATAGAAAAGTAGGATTAGTTTCATTATTTTCTGCATTTACTCGAAAAATCAAATTCTCGTAAAATCGAATTCTTGTAGGTGTTCGTACATTTATTTCGGGATAATTTTGAATATTTTCGTTTTCTTATTTTAAACATAGACGCATATTATATGGATATAGGAAATTTATCACATAGGTTTGGGTCCCTAATTGTCTCCGCTTCTGTATAAAATTGAAAACTCATAGGGGTTAGTCCACCGATTTAGGGCGTATTAAGGTTTATCAAATTACTTCTTAAAAAATAATAAATATACCAACAACCCATTAAATTAGGTAAGTTAACATTAATATAGCGTTGGAATATGGTTTGGTATTTTAGAAATAGAAAAGGAGAATTATTTTCTGCATTTACTCGAAAAAATGGAATTCTCGTAGGGGTTAGTCCACTTATTTTGGGATAATTTTGAATATTTTTTTTTTGTTCTAATACATAGATGCATGTTCTATGGATATAGGAACTAGATCACATAGGTTTGGGTCCCTAATTATCTCCGCTTCTCTATAAAATTGAGATCTAATAGTCCACCGATTTAGGGCGTATAGGAGGTTTATCAAATTAATTCTTAAAAAATGAATAAATTTACTAAAAAACCTTTACAATTAATTAAGTTAGCATTAATATAGCGTTGGAATATGGTTTAGTATTTTAGAAATAGAAAAGGAGAATTAATTTTATTATTTTATGTATTTACTCGAAAAAAACGAATTCTCGTAGGGGTGAAATTAGTAGACTAAATCAGAAATTTGTATTGGTGAAATTAGTTAAGTGAAGAGAATAACTTTTGATTTTATTACTTATTTATTGTTTTCTTAGAAAACATATATAACGAAGATGAAACTGAAAGTGATAAAATAAATAAATATATTTCTTGATTTAAAAAAGTGATATATAATATTTTATCTTGTGTCAATACTATGGTTATTAAATCGCATTTGATTATTTTTTTACAGTTTTAGTTGGCTTTGGTATATTAACTTATAAATGTTCGATCATATAATACGTTTTTTAAACGGAACATATATAGATTTAAAAAAAGACCATTGAAACCCCACAAACTATATATAATTACTGAGATTAAAATTGTAATATTTTAAATATATATTATTACAATCACCATTATACACAAAATAATATCTCAATAAATATAATTGTTCGCATATAATTTTTATCAAAATAATATTAAAAACAATATTTACGTGTAGCGTGGATGCAAAACCTAATATATATAAAAGTCTCAGTCTGACTGACTCTTCTTGGCAAGAAACATGGTGTTGGGTCTACGTCAGCTATGGAAACCAAATGGTCATAGATATTAATTAGATTTTTTCTCAAGCTGATGAGTGTTGACAAAAGTTTCCGGTATCCAAATTTGGAGCGAATAGAACCCGTTTAGGATCCGAAAAAATTTCAGTTCGGATTGGTTGTAGGATTTTAAATAAAACCCGATATGGAAGCAAAAATAAATTTGGATCGGTTTTGAACCCGAATTACCCGCAAAAACGTATCCGAAATAACCCAAATAACCCAAAATAATCTTAATAATCCGAATAATCTAAAATAAACTGAATATATGTATATATTATATACACTACTAAAAATTATGCGTATAGCTACNAAATTTGGATCGGTTTTGAACCCGAATTACCCGCAAAAACGTATCCGAAATAACCCAAATAACCCAAAATAATCTTAATAATCCGAATAATCTAAAATAAACTGAATATATGTATATATTATATATGCATATGTATATGTGATATATACATAATATAATATATTTATAATTTTTTGGTACCCGATCAGGTTTCGGATTATACATGAACCGACTCGAGAACCGAATTAGATTTACACAAGAACCGTTTGGGTTTTACACATAAACCAAAACATAACAGAACCCAATATTTCGGGTCGGATCGAATCCGGCGGGTACGAGTTTTATGCCCAGCTCTAGTCGGCACCTATTCATCTTGCCTTTTCTAATCCTTACTTTCATTTCAATAATATAACCATATGTTAGATTTATTTTTCTTTTCTTTTTTGTTACATGTACCAGGGGTGGGCATTTCGGTTTAATTTCGGGTTCGGATTTGGGTTCGGTTCGGTTGATTCGGGTTGTATAAAACTCTAGCCGAACTCAACCGAAATAAGTTTAGTTCGGTTTGTGTTCGGTTTGGATTTAGTTCGGTTTGGTTTAGTTCGGTTCGGTTGTAATTTAGTTTGGTTTTAGTTCGGTTTTTAAAAAATTAACTTACAAAAACAAGAATCTTAACGAAACGTAAACAAAACGAAACCATAAAAAAAAACCATTCCCTAAAAATCAAAAACCAAACTGAAATTATCCCACTTGATCAAAATAACAAAAATGAAAAAATTCATGGCTTCAACTCTCCCATGCCACTAAAATGAACATCCAACAAGTCAATAATTTAAATATAAGTTAATTATACAAACCAATGTTTATTGATCTCTTATATGAGCCATTATAGGTTTGTAGCATTAATATAGAACTATTATAAGAAAATCATTTACCTTAGCAAAACTTAGAAAAAAATAGAAGTTGAAAACAAAAAAAAAGAAAAATGTGGGTTTAAGATCTTTATCCTAAAGGCTTTAGGCGAAGAGTCGAAAATCCCACCATATGTGTTTATATTTGTAATATTATTAATTAACTAATTGACAAAAACACATTGGGTTTAAAACCGAACCGAACCGTTCGGTTGAGAAAAACTTCAACCGATTGGGTTATATATAGAATATGGTTTGGTTTGGGTCAGTTTAAGTTCGGTTGGTTTGGTTCGGTTCGGTTCGATTTTTTTGCCCACCCCTAACATGAACTTTTACTTTTCTTCTCCAGACTTTGAAATTGAGATAAATTAAATTATACATATATTGATTTTTCTCGTTTTTTGTTTTGTTTTTGTTTTGGGGTCTCATTTTGATTTAGTCATCGTTTGTTGTATTATTATTTCCTACTGATAGATAAATGAACAAATTATAGGTATGTCGTGACGTGAGCGATATTAATGTGACCCACCTACTTCTTTTTATATATATGTATATTTTATCGGCTAATATGGTCATCTCCGATAAAAACGTTTAACGGTTTAACAGACATTATGAACTCTGAATTGACGATCATCCCGCATGTTCTAAGTTTGGAATGATTTCCGACTAATGTTAGAGGTAGCCAAATTTGGTTTGGAATGTAAGTGACCCACCTACTTGCAAAATTAAATTATTTTTTTATATCATTTTGATTTGGTTTGATGTGTCATCTAAATCCTAATTAATTCATTGAGTGACACACTAACAATAACACAAATGACAATACTTAGGTGGTGGAATCGCGACTTTGTCAATTGCCCTTTTGTGCTCAATACACACCTCACGTACGTGTGCTAAAATGTCCTTGTTAACGAATAATCAACAAAATCATTGGATTTAAGTAACTCTAAAGATAATTAAAGTATTTGTTTTATTTATAAGATTATGTATTGAAAGACCATAAATTTCCCTATTTTTTTATTGAAGAAAAAACAAAGAAGAACAATTCATTAAAAAAAAAAGTACTTCGAAATGAAAAGACTAAAGAAATAATGGAATGTGTGATGTTTCTTCTTTCTCATGCAAAAGTAATACAGTTTTTTTCTGTTCTTCCGTTAAAATTGTGATAATATATTATATATATATATATAAAAAAGTCTGAGCCTGACTGACTCTTCTTGGCAAGAAACATGGTTCTATGGAAACCAACTGGTCATAGATATTAATTAGATTTTTTCCCAACATGGTGGTTTTAGTATTTTGTTGATCAGTTTAGCTTAGAAAAATAAGAATGTAGAATTTCAATTACATATCGTCAAATATCAAACCTACCACTTCCAAAACCAAAATATCACAAATTAATTGTTGTCATTACTATATTGTTTGACCCAAGAAACAAAAAAAATAGTCAAACAGGAACGAGTCCATAATACTGCAACTTAGTTGAATAGTCAAAAAAATATATGAATGAATTAAAAATGGCTTGGAAATATCACTAGGGATAAATTTTATGTAAATGTGTTATTATATGAAAGTTATAGTAGAGAAATAGATCGTTAACCCATAAAAATGAGATCAACAACAACTACCAATCGAAGTTGATCCAATAGTTATTGAGGCGTTTGTCCCAGTTGACAGGTCCTTATGGGAACCACAAAGCAATCTCCTTGTTTGCACTCTCGACTGAGTCACTCCCATGGATCACGTTCCTGACCTTGTCAATTCCAAATTCCCCACGGATGGTTTCATCAGAGCAGCGTGATGGGTTGTTTGTCTCTCCAATCATCTCTCTCACTGTCTCCACAACATTCTCCCCCTCCCATATCATTGCAACAACAGGCCCGGACTGTACAATGTAATCAACCAGATGCATGTATAAGCCTTTGGCAGACAGGTGCTCGTAGTGCTTCTCAGCTAAACTCCGCTCAACACTCATCAGCTTCAGGCGATGTACATCCACTCAGACGACTCAGTTCACTGAATCAAATAATAATCTTAAAACAAAATCACTCAAGCAAGTTTGGAATCAAGTACCTTTCAAATTGAAACCCTTCCTTTCAAACCTGCCGATGATTTCAGCCATCTGAAACACCAACATATATGTAATCTTTGTCAAGCAAAGCAGAAGCATAAACAACGCAGAGAACTGAAACAACAAAACCAATATTCATCCCTGCCTTGCATCACACTCAATATTTATAAAATACAAAGAAAAAAAAAGAAAGAAAAGGAAGAAAGTGAAACGTTCGGGCTTGATCATGATGAAAGTTTTCTCCATTATCGATGCTTGCTTATGCTTAGGAGGAGACGGCCAAGTTAAAACAAACAAAAACAAAAAAAGAGTTTACCCTATATATAATAACTAGATTTCCTTAATTTAAATGGAAAAAAACTAAAGAACTTTTTGTTTTTCCTTTTTTTATTAACTTTACTTTTAAGGATAAAATTAAATTTTCTATTTTTGCTTTCTATTTAGTNCTAAATTAACAACCGTGACAAATGTCACGATCTCGTGAGTTATAATTTTGCATACGTGTCATGCTCACGTTGAGGGATCCTGCTTTATATAATAAGATATTATGTATCAAAATTTAATTAAATTTTTCTATAAAAAATGTAAAAAAAATTATAGATTAATTTGACATGTGTCGATGATCAAGTTAGTTAGTAATTTTAAAACATTCAACTAAGATACTTGCATCAACATGCAACCCTAACTAAACCTTGTTAAAAGAATATTTTAGGCTCAGCCCTTTGTTGGGCTTCTACTCGTTGTTATTTGAGGTTTCGATTAAAGGCCCAATTATTGGCCTTTCTGAAATCTCCTCCACCTTGGCAAGAAGCACATTCACCCTCCAACTTTAACGAGTTGCTTCGGTTTAGCTTGGTTCACGTTTTCACAAGTATTGGTTTTGAATCTATACTATAATGACTCATTTTAAGTTGTCCACATCAACACTAAACTCATCAATTAATAGACCCCACCTATTTAAAAATCTATCTAATCTATTTTTAAATTAATCACAAAAAAAGACGCTCGATTCTATCTAACTTTTGTCACATAACTAATGTGTTTCTTAGCCCAAACAAATCTAAAAATTTCTTGGCCCATTACCACTGTGTCACGTAACTTTGTCAAATCTTAAGATGAACTCTTAAATCTGTGCGTGTGGATTTCTATTGGATAATTTACAAACACACAAAATCTAAACAACAGACCCATTAACTCAACACCAATTAGAAAAAAAAAAAACCAAATTCCTCTTCTCCTACTTCCTAAGAGAAAACATAGATCAAAGTTTACAACAAACATTTATTTTGAATCTAATTAACGTAGATCAAATTCCTCTTGGTTTTGGTAATATGTTCACCCTAATATTGAATTTAATTAAAAATTAAGGGTTACAAAAACGTGGGAGGGTATTGGACGGCTGAGATTGAGTTTCGAAAGGAAAAACGAGAAGCATGGTGGGGTCCACGAATGACTAATCCATCACCGTCCAACTCGCTGTAGGGTCCACATCTTGTAAGAGATTCTTTTGTGGGTGGGTCCTACAGCTTGCCAGGTTCCATATATCCATATCTCCCGCACATTTGACGGTTTTGTTTCTCCTGTTAGTGTGGATTGACTCTGCCTTGGTCCCTTGGAGCTGTCGTGTCGTGTGGTTAGGTTAGGGACCTAGGGTTTGTCCAAACGTAAGCTAAATTAAGCTAACATATTATGCTTCATACTACACACACTCCTATTTATTATATTATATAACACACACCTCTCTCTCTCTCCTTCTCCTTATATTGTTTCTGATCAGCTTCTGAATCACAGCCATGGACACGGCTCAGTGGCCTCAGGTTTATCATTTATATATGCTTGAGTTGATAATTTACGTATATATGCTTCAGTTGATATATATATATGTGTGGTGTATATTAGTTAACGTGAATCTTGACTGTGATGAATTGCTTATGGCTTTGGTTTGGGACTTTGGGAAGCCAACGAAGGAGATGGAGAGGAGAAGAAAGAGATCGGAGGAACCGTTGAACAAGTACTGTCCAAGATGCAACTCCAAGCACACAAAGTTCTGTTACTACAATAACTACAGCCTCACACAGCCTAGGTACTTGTGCAAGACTTGCCGTCGGTACTGGACACACGGTGGTTCCCTCCGCACCATCCCCGTCAGTGGTGGTGGTACTGGTACCTCCCGGAAGCACAAGACCACCAGATCTTCTTCAAAGAACAAACCGCCTTTATCTCTCCCTCCTCCACTAACTACTACTCTTGAAGCTAAAGCTGATCAAGACAATTCTTCTTCCATGGCGGCTTTTCCAGATGCAGCATCATCATCTGGGTTTGGCGACTTCATAAGACCAGCTTTGGGTTTCTTCTCTCTTGATGGTGGTGATCCTCTGAACCAAGAAGAAGGTACTACAAGTGAGATGCTTTTGTTGCCGTTTGAAACCCTGAAACCACCATCCTCATCGCCAAGCTCAAACGGTGGGATTGAGTATACTTATCATAGCAAAAGATATAGTGATGATCTTCTTGCATATGACAAAGAAGAAGCAGCAGACCGATCATCAGCTGGGTTCTGGAGTGATATGTTTAGTGATGAATCATGGCAATTATATACAAAATGAATCTCTCGATTTCACATCTTAGCAATGAATAATCATAATCTTAATATAATGAATAATCTAAAAACCAGAAGAAGAGTTGTATATATTCCATAGACCCTTGCCCAACTATTCATTCAAATCCTAGATTGCTAGCTATCTTATAACCAGCTTTTGGGATACTACAAATAAAAGAAAGTGAGAGACCACATAGAAAAGAGTAGAAAGGTTTGTATACAACGCATTTCGTCGCGGGTCGGGATTCGATGATGGCATTTGTGATTGGATTCGAGATTCCAAATGCTCAAATCGCTGTCTTGTCTTGTAAAGGGTTTCATTGGTCTGCATTGATTCCAAAAATGCGGACCTTGTGCATGTGTGGGAATTTGGCGACAACCATTACAAATACGGCGAGTGTGTTGAGGAAGAGCATCGGGTGCTGATAGTCTGTTGTGTGAGAGGCTATCAAGTACCTGAATGCAAAAAGTCTCATCAGAGAGATGCAGCAGAAATCTCAAAATATATGGTTCTTGGGCACTACCTAATATCAAAGTGGATTCAATCATAATAGGGAACTTAGATCCAACCCCTAATGAGTCAAAACACATTATTTGAAGCACAAGTCAAGAATCAGAAAACCAAAAATGAGGAGAATGATAGTGTCTTATGTATATGCAAGAATCATAATCCTATGCAGATTGTCTTGTCAAGAATCAGAAAACCTAGTCTGTTGTGTATGATAAAACATGCCAATGAGATTGTGAAAACAACCCTATTGTCTGAGAGGAGGAGCTTACAAGACAACGGGAACAACGGTGAGAAACTTGCGATTGCGAGTGAGCTGCTTGCCGTTGTCAATCTGTTCCCACCAAGTCAAGCGATTGTAGATTCCCTGATCATCACCAAACGGCGTTCCCTTCTTCCAGTGGAAGGAATGATACGTGACCTAGAGGAAGAAGAAGAAGAGGATCGATTCATTCTTCAAATCGAAATCGAAACAAGACAGATCCAGGGTAAAACGTACGGTGAAATGGGCGAGGTGGACGATGGTCCAGGCGATGCCAGGGGAGCAGTGGAAGACGGAGAGAACGAGAAGCCATGAGAAGAAGAGGATGAGGATGTAAGTGGTCCACACACCTGGATACGTGAACCACTCCGTGTTCCGATTCACATCCGTCGTCGGAACCGCTCGAACGTACATCCTCTTTCGCCGGAGATCGTCCCTCTTTCTCTCTCTCTCTCTCGCTTTAACAAACCTTTGGGCTCTTTCTGGGCTTTTTTCTGATAACTCTTTTTTTTTATCCTCAATTTATGTTTGGAAACAAAAGAGGTAGGTGGTTGGGTGGGTGGCTCACCGATCTGAGCCTTAATGGCTAATAATAATACTAAACAACGATCATCATTTGACTTCTCACCGCCTCGGTCAATAAACAAACAAACCACTCATCTTTTATTGGGCTTTTTTGTTTGTTTTGCATCTATATAGATAGGCCCTTTCAAATCTCCAAGATTATTGAGTAGTTCATGAAATTATCAAATTCTTTTTTTTTTTTTTAGAATTTCTGTTGATTTATTAATCTAAAGGGACGAGATTACATAAGTAGAAAAGAGAAAAGAAAAGCCTTACATTGATATGGCTAAACCGGTATGAACAAAGCCTGAAACAAGAACTTAAATAGAAACACTATCGAGTTGAAGAATCTTGAAACCATAATGCTAAAGCATCCGTAAATCTCGGAATATGTCTTCTTGCCAAACAAGTGTTATGTATTCCTCAATCAATTATCTTGAGCAGTCCCGCTGCCGGTGTGTGCATTCCTCTGTAAATCCGAGCATTTCTCTCTTGCCAAATGGAATAAATGACTGCTTGAGCCGAGATGAGCCTTAAGAAGGCCAGAGGAGAGTTTTGTGTGGGAACGAACGAGGAGACATTCTAGGAAATGTGGCCAAGAACAGAAACCAATGAATGGACACACGAGCTTTCTCACCAACCAGTCCCAAATTTCATGACTGTAGTGGCATCAAATTCTTTGGTTTTGGTTTCGGTTGCAAATGATCTGCATATTATCTCATCGATGTAACATATTCATTTAAGCAATACGTAAATAATTAGCCAAAAAAAAAAAAATGCGGTTTCTTTTTAAAAAAAAATAAAAATAAAAGAGCATACCCATTAGAGTCTAAGACGATATCGCATGTGTTGATAGACAGAGAGAAGGCAGAGAGAGATGCAACTTCTTCCAGTAGCCACATGTAAGAAGTTAGCCTGATTCACTTGAACACGTTCTGGTGGAAGATGGCTCACCAAAATCCCAACAAGAACCGAATATTGTTGAGCCCATGTGGTGTTGTATGTTCTGAATTCGATTCAATATTTGGTTTTTCTTTGGTTGGAATTCTATTTAATATGATTTTGTGATTTTGACATTCGCAGGGTCTTGGACTTGAGAATTTAGGAAGCACTTGCTACGTTAATTCCATTCTTCAATGCCTCACTAACATGAAGTCGTTAAGTGAGAGCCTCAATTCATACAAATATGAAGATCTGTCATTGTAAGACTCTCACATTGTGGTTTTTTTAGTTTGATGTTACATTGTATTGATCTTACATATCTTTGAATTTGTAGGTGGCAAGGAAGATTTGTGTGTTATAAGGGCTCTTCAAGGTCACATACATGATGCACTAAAGACTTCAAGAGATGCTGCACTGACACCATTATCTCCGGTGGATTTTGTTTGCACTCTCACATGTATCCTCCATAGTAAATTTTGGTCTTTTGATGTTTGGATATTTGATTTGATGTAAAGATATTTAACAAACACTTCAAAGCATTTCAAGATACTTCAAAAATTAAAACATTTGAGGTTGTTAACCTCAAAACACTTCAAAAGTTTAAACAAAAATTCAACTTCAAAAATATTTAAAATTATGGTTAAAAAAAGAAATTACCTATTAGTCAATTTCTGATTTTTGACCTAATTATGCAGAAACATTAACTCAACTGCTAGTAAGCAACAATGAAATATAATAATGGTGGAAACAGAGGAGGATATGTATATAGTGGTGGCATTAGAGGAGTATCAAAGAGAGGGAGAGAGAGAGGGTTTAGACCAGAAGAAAGTGGGAGATTGTTTAAGGTTAAGAGATAAGATCACATCCGATCTATGGGACCATCATGTCCAAATTTTGTCTACCTTCTAAACTTAGTAGCTTCTTTTTAACAGTTTCGTGTTTTATTTGTTAGAAATAATGTAAGTCAAATAACACTACTTTATGTTTGTTAAGTACAAAAAAAAAACAAAACAAAGCTTTTACATCATCAAATCAAATATCCAAACAAAAAAAAGGTTTCATCATCATCACACCAATCTGAGGGGAGAGAGAGAAGACCAAAGAATAAGTACCAAAAGCTTTGAATCAGGAGATGATCAAACCTTTTTGCTTTTTCATAATCCATTTTCGCTTTGCGTTCTCTATAGCATCTTCTTTCAGTTTCAGAAGATCTTGGAAGGACTGGTTAAACTGTGACTCGATCAGGTTCAGTTCTGTCTTCAGATCTTCTGGATAATCGTTGTCTGAAATGGAAAGAGAGTAAAGCGTTGACATCATTGAGCACGAATCCAGAAACGAGCTCATTGACTCTGCCTCCTGACCAGCTTCCATGGCACCACTTTCGTTTGAGGAGAAGGGTAAGTAATAGTCTGCTGATATGCCTGACTTCATTGATTCTCCTGCAGCTTCCTCATCTTTCGAGTTCACGGTTTGCTGATTTGCTGCTTCATGATCCTCTTGGGAGGCTAGACGTGGAGAGTTTTGATTTGGATGCGATGAGGTGCGGTCAGAGTTTAGCTGCATTATCAAGTCATCGATCATATCAGCTATCACAATAACCTCTTGGCTTGTTAGATGCAGTTCTTCAACCATTTCCTCAGCGATTGCTGTAGCTGTGTCTGAACTCAGATAGAATGCAAAGTGTACGATTCTTCCTCTACCTGTACTAGGACATTTAATCCACTCAGCAAATGAAAACAGTGAGAGGAATGAATTGGATAGGTAAATTTATTCTTGAAAAAAACGAACCAGATGAATCAGCGATGCGCAGAAGCATTGACGCTGTGATATCATCGTTCCTCTCTCCTCTCAACCTGAACTCTTTATTCTCTCCAAATCTCTGAAGTTCAATGGTTTGGCACCACAGGTATTCTTCGTTGCTTTTCCGAGAGGAGCAGATGGAGACACTTTTATTCTCGTTATGATCCACATCCATGGGAAGATGTTCAAGCTGTGGTGTTCTGACAGGCTTAGATGCGGTGCTTGATGAAGCAAGAAGAGCAGAGTCCTTGCCTCCATCTCTCGCAAGGAACGGGTCCATCGAAAGCTCAAGAGCATTTGGTCTCGAAGGGGCAGGAAGAAGACATTTCTCTATGAATTGCCTAACTTGAGGATCATCAACTCTGCTGAGAGATTGAGGCTTTATACCCTGAAAATGCATAATAGTTTCAAAGAGGAGCCCAGCTTCAACAATAATTTCGGTGAAAATCAAGATGATGGAAGACTTACCGAGGTGACCTTCTTATAAATTTGAGCCTGGTTTCTGCACTCGTTGTATGGATATTCACAGGTTACCATCTCCAACATACACATGCCAAAAGAATAAATGTCGACAAGCTCATTGTATTCCTCTTCATACAGCTCAGGGGCCATGAATTCAGGAGTACCTGAATAGTAAATACACCTATTATGTTCAGTTACAGTAGATATGCCATGGCCCAGGAGTGAAGGTGTTTAATGGTGTTACCTATCACACTTCGAGCAGTGGATTGTTGCAGTACAGTTGCGAGCCCGAGATCTCCGATTTTGACCTCTCCAGTATTTCCATTGACAAATATATTGTCACACTTTAGATCCCGGTGAATTACAGGAGGGTTCTGAGAATGCAAATAGTTCAAGCCTTTAAGAATCTGCCTTGCCCAGTTCTTGATGGCCTTGGGATCAACCTTCCTATGCTTCTTACGATACCTTGGCATCCAAAGAAATAGAGTCAGCCAATGAGTTAAAAACAGAACAGAAGAAAACCGAGGAGATACTTACAGCCTGAGACTACCAGAGGTGAAAAGCTCAGTGATCATGTTAATAGTCTTGTTCTTTTCGTCGACCCAAGAGTTAAAGAGTTTGATGATGTTTTCATGTTTTAGCGCTTTTAGCAGATGAACTTCAGAATATAGCCTTTCAAGCTGACCAGGCATCTGCATTACATCTTCAATGCACACTAGGTTCCAGGCAACTTCAATCCCATCTACTTCGTCAAACGCCTTATATCTGATTTATTAGAAAGTTAACAAACAATCATATGAATAATTTGCCTTTTTGCAACTAGTAAAGCATAAGGGTGTGTAGAAACCATACACAGTCTTGAAAGCTCCTCTCCCCAGGACATCATCATACTGAAGCATGAAAAAACAAACGAAAATGATCTTAAGTTGGATTGTTAAACGAAAATTGAGACACATGACAACAAACGCATCCCTATAACGAGAGAGAGCTAAATCAAACAAGATCAAAAAATTCGAATCAATTTCTTCACAATTCAACAATATAAAAGCTAACGAAACGAGACTGAATCAAGGAAGGCAATCCAAAGTAAGTGGATTTGCATAATCTGATGGAGAATCAGAGACGGTGGCGTACCCTGATGTAGCGGCCAGTTGGATCTTTCTCGGCGAACTCAGCTTCTTCCATCCCCGAAATCTGACCTAAATACCCAGAACCAGAAGCCATATGCAAACCAAAGAAGAAGGAAACGGAACACAAGAGTTTTTTTTTTGTTTTTGTTTTTGATTTGTAGAAAAGAAAGGCGAGAGATTACAACAACAACAACAAAAAAGAGAGGCTGCTATAAGAAGAAGAAGAAGAAGAAATCGGAGAAGGCTTCACGAGCGAAGCAGTAAGAGTCGATTGAAGATCGAAACCGAGATCGGAAACGGAGTTTGGCGGCGAAGGGAATCCCCATCTCCGATGATCCGATATCCCGATCCCCACCGTGATTCCGTCCCGTCTCTTTTATCCGATCACCTCCCATTGATCCACCACCATGTTTTGAAGGATGATGAAGAATTGATCAATGAAGAAAATTTGGGGAAGAAGAGAATAATGGTTCGCGGCCAAATCGGAAAAGTCAGATGATCTGTCTTTATCAAACAACAAACGACTTCATCATCTTTAAACCTCATAGTTTATACCAAAACATATATATATCTAATCCTCTTAAAACCTAATTTACTATTAATTTTTTTTTAAGGAGATGTGGCTCAATTTAGGTCTTTTTTTTTTTTACTTTTGTAGTTTTTAAATGTTATGAGTAATTTCTATAAAAATAATAATAATAATTAAAAAAATATATCTGAAATTTGAACCTAATAACCGAATGTCCAAATTTGACAAAGTATAATTACTGATTCTAATCCCACCATTGGGATTTACTAATCCTAATCCCTTTCTTAGTGAAATGTAATTATTAATAGTATTTTGACTTTTGGTTTATTGCCTATAATAATAACTAGTCTTTTTGAATTGTGTTAAATTTTGAATTAGTCTAATTTAATACCAAAGAAATAGATTAATTTATCGTTTTTTAAAATAAAATAATAAATATAACTAAATCACTAAAGAGATTCATTATAAGAAAAACACAAAATCACGTAAAAAATCCTAACATATTCCCTAATTAATTTATCATTTAGTGACTTCAAAGTGTTTTTGTGAAGTTTTTTTAAGTGATATAATTACTATAATAACAAATCCTAACATATTCCCTAATTAAAATTTAAAATCATCTAAAAACTCGTTTAAACTCAAATCCTTCCAAATATTTGCTTCAATACACGATTTGGCTTGTATTATTATTATCTCTAACAAATAAAGCACAAAAAACTTAAATAAATTATCTTAAGAAAATACATAATTTTGGGTGACTCTTTGAAGATGTATTCAATCAAGAATTTGAAATGGTTTGTACTAAAATGACAAATTATATGTTATTCAAACTTGAATTTTAAAAAGTTTTTTAAAATATTTTGTTATTGGATTAGTGATTTGAAAATATACATTTAATTCAAGTTTTGGAGAAATAAATCGTTTTCCAAAAAAAAAAAAAACGAATCGAACTAAAAATTTATCAAATTTGAACCAAATAACCGAATGTCCAAATTTGACAAAGTATAATAACAGAGAAACCTTGATTACTGATCCTAATCCAACCATTGGGATTACTAATCATAATCCCTTTCTTAGTGAAATGTTTGGAATAGTATTTGACTTTTGGTTTATTATCTATTGATAATAACTAGTCTTTTTGAATTGTGCTAAATTTGAATTAGTCTAATTTAAAACCAAAGAAATAGATTAATTTATCGTTTTTTAAAATAAAATAGTAAATATAACTAAATCACTAAAGAGATTCATTATAAAAAAAAACAAAACAAAATCACGCCAAAAAGCTTAAACAAATTTTCTTAAGAAAATACATAATTTTGGGTGATATAATTACTAGGTGAAATTAGAGAGAATTTTAACAACAAATCATAACATGTTCCCTAATTAAATCCAAAATCATCTAAAATTTCATTAAAACTAAAATCCTAGCAAATATTTGCTTCAATACACGATTTGACTTGTATTATTATTATCTCTAACAAATAAAGCACAAAAACTGTTAAAAGAAGCCAAGTTTACAAGGTAGGCAGATTTTGAACATAATGGTTCCATAGATGAGATGCGATCTCATCTCTCAACCTTAAACAATCTGCCACTTCTTCTTGTCTAAACAACGAGCCATGTCCATGTCCCTCCATCTCTCCATGATTCTCCTCTGATGCCTCTCCTCTGTCTTCCTCCACTGTGTCTTCTTCTTCAAACATCCTAAACACGAAATCATCTGGTTTCTCCAAGCGCACATAGTTGTGCAATGCACACGCCGCAATCACCAGCTTCACTTGTGTTTGTAGAGGATATGGAGGAGCTGATAGTAGGATCGGGAACCGTTCTTTCAAGGCTCCAAAAGTCCGGTCAATCGCTCGATGCAACAGCTTGTGCCGCTCGTTGAACATCTCCTTTGGTTCTTCTCTTGAGCTGCTGCTTGAAACGCCATGGTATGGCGCGATAAAGCCTGGAAGATTCTGGTACTTGCTGTCCACAATGTAGTATTTTCCTGCAATCGATTTTGATGAATTCACATCTTCTTCTTCTTGTCAAGAAAAGCAAACAAGAGGATATATATATATACCTTGAGGGACTTGTAACTTGTGACGCCGAGTCAAAGCTGCATTGAGAACTTGTTGATCCGAAGCTGAGCCTTCCCAACCAGCTAACACGTAGTGGAACCTGAGATCAAAGGAAGAAGCTACGAGAACGTTCTGTGTAAGGAGTCCATTGTTGTTGCGGAACGGACCTTGCTCATCGACTCCAACCATGACCGGTATGTGTATGCAATCAACAACTCCAACACAGTCTTTGAAACAAGGATCGTCCTCTAGGGTTTCATCAGAATCTGGAGTTGACTGAAAGAAATCCATGGAGATTGCCATGACTGCATTCAACACGTTGTTGAAATGGCGGCTGATTGTCTCCCCGGAGTATCTGAACAACTCTTGAACAGCTCGAGTTCGAAGGTTATGACCGATGATGAAGAGGAAGATGGCTAGTTGCTCCTCGATCTTGATTCGATTCGTGTGGCGTAACAAGCCTCTGGTTTGAAGGATATCGCATAGCTTGTAGAAGACAGGCTTGTCCATTCGGAAATTCTCCAGACAATGTTCGTTTGGACCATTGAGAATTTGGTATACGAACTTGTCACCACCTGAAATTGGGACAGTGCTTACTTCTTTCGGCATACAACTCGTAACAGCTTCTTCTTCTTCTTTGTCGGAGATCTGCATAATAGAAGCGAGAGAGAAGTGGGTTTCGACACAATCTCGATCTGCAAATCAACAATGGAAGATAATTTCGAAATCAAAGGAAAAGTGGAGGCAATGGATCAATATCGTGTGTTTTGCCCTCCATGTGTTCGACGGAATGTCTCTGTTTAGTGTAAAACGATTACAACAAACTGATTTTAATTTTTTTTCTTTTCATTACATATAGCCTTTCCCGGAGATAGAGAGTTCGAGTCACAGACGATGCAAATTAAAGAAGGCAAATTTTCAGGAGATTTCCAGCGTGATCCAGCGTCTCAAGTGTAAAATGTTCCATTACGAGCATCGTGGATCTTTGTATACCGGTAGCATTATCTGGGTAAAATTATATATGTATTTGTTTTCATAATTTGCAATTGATAATATTTTAGACAATTAAAAAACAAAAAAACTTTGAATTTCCATATATCTATTTTGTCAGAGTTAGTATTTCCAGAATTATTATTTCATGAAGAAAAGGTTATTCACAGATCTTTTGTGTTGGATAAAATGAACTAAGAAGAAGAATTCGAAATATATTGAAGATAGTTAAGATGTGATTCCATCAAAGAAAAGACAATGACGAATTGGTACACTCACTTGAAAACATAAATTGTACAACATAAAGAAGCAATGTTAAACTCACTCTCTCTCTCTCTCTCTATTGAGCCGGTGCTAAGTCAGAGAGTGAGGGCGGTCCGAGCCATGGATAAAGCTCCGTCATAGGATTGGTTTCCGCCGATGAAGCCGCTCATGTGGACAAAGACGCAACCGGGGATCTCAGCAGCTTTAGAGAGTTCCTCATCTCTAAGGCCTCTCCATTGTTCAGGAAGAGCCTTTCGGTTCTCAAACCTGTCTGGTGCAACCGCCACTGCTTGAACTCTCCACTGGTTTCCTCGCTCGTCCTGTTTTACATTTCATACACCATTTTTAGAGCCAAATGATCTTTATACTCCACTAATACTAGTTTTTACATTCACATTTCTTCCGGAAAACCATCATTTAAACAAGTGGCTATTTAATCCCCAATGTAGGAACTGCATTGACGGATACTAAAAGCATATCTTAATATGGTGCTTAAAGGGTAACCTGGTAGATGACGTATTTGATGAGGGGTTCGATCTTCATCTCTTGCTCAAGCTCGAACAAGTGAAGCTTCCACTGCTCACCAGAGAACCAGAGTTATAATCTTAAAGACTCGGATAGTACATACTAGTATCTATAAGAGAAATAGAGCGTGGATTACTTACAGGGCAAAATTTCTTCAATTCCATAATCTCACCACTTGGGTCTGTTTTGAATCTTTCTTCAAGGCATTGCATCACAATTGATCGAGCAGGTAACCACGATCTTGCATGAAATCTTACACTCTACAGCGCAATGTATAAACAAGCTAACCGTAAGCTTATACTCGTTTGAGAAACCTGTTGTGTCTCTTGGAACATATATTTGCGGTTGAACAGTTAGAAATCTTACTTCGAGAAACTCTTTTCCAGCCAGAGCCATTGCACGTTGGAAAGCCTCATTCTCCTTCTCCTGCGACTGGTCAAGGTCTATCCAATCAAGATTTAATCTTCCAATCCTTGAAGACAGATGTGTGTTGTTCACGTATCGTGGAGGCTTATCAGTATCATACCGATTTATTCCATTGTCCACAGCATCAATTGCCTGTCAAAGTTAAGAAACAATAATGAAAAGAGATATGAGGAATAATCAATCTGCACAAATGCCTAGACTGCGAGCCAACAATGATAGAAGGAAACTAAAATTGAGTTGGAAAATGGAAAATGGAAAATGGAAAATGGAAAATTACCTCCATGAAGCTCTTGTAGACAGCTAAAAACAATCGAAGAACATCCGGGTGATCTTGATCAACATTGAGTTCCTTAGCTATGATCTCCTTTCCAAAATGCTAAAGTAAAACAACAACATTAAGAATTCAATATTGACATATTTCAGAGAAGTCTGAGTGAGAATTAGAGCAAAAACCATCGTGTAGGTTTGTTTACCTTGTAAACGAGACCAGCACTACTGAGCTTGGTGTTAAAGCCATGTCCAAAGACCTCTTCAAACCCTTTCTGGTGATGATCATAACGGTCATGGTCCGCATCATAAACACCTCCAACATCAAGCACTGCATCAAGTTCTGCCAATATCTGCATCATGTAATTGCAGAGAAACGCCTCACAATGAGGGACACAGCCAGATTGTACAATTGAAAAACCCTAAATAAGCATTCACATTTCTACTTAAACAATATATATGTGATCTCCAAAAAACAGCTCAGGTTTGTTTGTGTTACCTTAGGGTCACGAGTACGGACGATATCGGCGCCGGAGAACTTATCGGCGAGGCGGATCATGAAGCAACCGAGAGCCTCGTCGCAGTGAAAGCTTCCATTATGAGTACCAACTCTCTTGACGGAAGTCTCAGAAGGAGAAAGAGGAGAGATAGGAGTAGAAGAGTAAACCCTAACGACGGCGGGAGGAGCCATTGCTGCTGCTACGAGAGGGAGAGGAAGACGAAGATGGAACGACAAGCTTCTGCTGATTAAACCTTTCGTTACCGGAAACATGACGAAATTGATAGATATCAAATGGGCCTCTTTACTACCTTTTATAAGATATAAAAATTCTGGGCCCATGGGCCTGCATTTCAACTCTACTTGTAAACTCATCTTGAACCGTACTAGGTAGTATCAAATTTGTAGTATAAGACGAGAACAATTCAAAGACTTGAAACTAAAGCATTGCACTATATGACTCGGAGTAGTGAAATTGTCTTAGCAAGTATTTACGAATCACGTAACGAGACTAAGGTATTGCATTATATGACTCGGAGTAGTTAAACTGTCTTAGCAAGTATTTACGAATCACGTAACGGGTCGGGTAACAAGACTGAGGCATTGCACTATATGACTCGGAGTATTGAAATTGTCTTAGCAAGTATTTACGAATCACGTAACGGGTCGGGTAACGAGACTTGAGGCATTGCACTATATGACTCGGAGTAGTGAAATTGTCTTAGACTCAGCTCCTTCCTGTGTCATCCACTCCGTCTCGTTGGCTGCTTAATCTTGGGCACCATCACTGTGGTGGATTCTTAGAGATTTTACATTGATGTACCGATTATAGTGGGCTAAATATTTCTTTTTTATTCAAGGATTTAGGGTCTCTTACAAAACTACTACTCGTCATCATCATCATGCGTTTTTCTAAAGAATCGAAGCGTCTGAACATCACCATTTGCAATGCTTGCTTCAAGCTACAAAAAGAGAAAGGAGAAGAGATGATGAAACACACAGTGTGTTACCCGTTGAAGAAAGAAAGACTCAGAATCAGAATGAGAACCTGAACATGAATGATGCCCAAGACGATGCTTGTAATGGGCAACCAGCTTTCTTCCGGTGAAATGGATAGATTTGAGCTGCAAAATTTTGAATATGAACAACACCCAATTGACAAAATACTTAAACAAACAGCTTGTTGCAGATTTGCATCATCAGAAAGACCAATGTAACAAAATGTTCATCACAAGGCAAATAAGAAGATCCAAAGAAAAATGGTTATGACATTTGAGTACAGATACCTGAAATAGGGGAGAATATAAACGAGAGCATACACAGCATAACGCGTTTTTCCTGTGTCAAGCCAAGCGAAGACCCAACTCTGATCGAGAGGGAGAAGAATTTGTTGTTTTAGGGTTTATCTAAAAAGGATTAGAGGAGGGGAGATGAAATGGAACAAACCAGCCAATTGAAGTAAGGGATGAAGCTGATGATTCCCATGGCGGCTAATCTCATATCTGTTGAGACAATCGCAGAGTTCTCTTCTTCATCTACGTCGACTCGCTTCGCCACCGGGAAAACAAACGAGCTCAGGATGCACGCGCCAATGGCCGACGCGAGCGGCGCGTCCTGTGAAAACTCCGCTCTGCAGATTACTCGCTCAACCTTCCCCTGACGAAGAAGAAACATGAATATCGAAGAGAAACATAAATTCAAGGATCGATCTCACCTAACCAACCTTATTAGGGTTCTGTAGGGGATAGTAAACAGTAGGAAGCGACGAAGAAGAAGAAGAAGAAGAAGAAAAAAGGCGGGGCTTGGTGTAGAAAGAACCGGGGAGAGAAAGCCAGCAAATCGCCATGGATTCTGAGCTCGAGCTCGGTGGATTTTACTTCGATCCTCCCTCCTAGTATTGGGGAAAGTGACAGATGATGATGATTGATTACCAGTGAAAGAGACAAGGCCCAGAAACATAATCATAGAGCCGTTCAAGCCTGGCCCATTAGCCCAACAACAACGGGATATTCTGGAATATTTATTTGTTGGTCCTCCAGTAATTGAAAATTTCTTTCTTTGATAAAAGGATATTAAAGTTACCAGTTTTTGTTGTCAAAGATTCAGATTACAATTGGGAGACCAACAGAACTGTGAAAAATCATAAAACATCTCGAGCTATGGTCATACAGAACACTATGGCAAAATAATAGATAAGTGTAAAAGATTAACCGGTGATGATACCGGCTAAAACATCACTCTTCCCTCTCGCATAAATTGTGTAAACCAAACGAATCGCATCCAGCCATCCATCTAAACACTCCCATGAATCTGCAACCTGTTTATGCAATTCAAGTTTTCATTCATTTGAGTTACGAATCTTTAAAGCTTATTCTCTTAACTGGTTATGTATCTAGGAGACTTACCAAGAAAACTGGGCCATGAATGGTATCAATGCAGAGACCAGCACCAGGAGGTAGAGTTAGATCAGCACAAGGCGTCACTGACACTATCTCTGTAATCTTCACTTTTACCGTCTTCCTCTCCACGTTTGTGTTCATTGCCTCTGATTTTCCTGACAGGTTTCTCCCCATTTCTCTTGCTTCAGGTTTCAGTACCTACACAGACCCCATGCAGTTATCACTACTCTGCCTTTTAAACCTCTCTAGAATACACTATCCATCTTTTTGCGTTATCTCTCATGATTCAACAAAAAACTTTCTCCATGATGGAGGAAACTCAAATTGAGACTACCTGTAGAAGCCTCTCGTGATTGAGCTCAATCTCCGAGCGTTTCCAATCACTGTGAGGAGCGAGTGAGTTGCCCACGGGTGGTGCCGTTAGATATCCAACTTTAAGATGCGGTAGAGGTAGCTGCCAAAATTTATTACAATTTTACTTTCGGTGGTCATTTCCACAGATATATATCAACTTGATTGTGAGGGGTCATCAAAAGGTACCATGGAACGAACGAGCCTCAAAGCACTGCTGTAAACCTGGACCAGGGAAAAGATCAGCCTTGAAGCAATGGATCTAATTCTGGCACTCAATCTTATTTAATAGCAATATGACTCAAACATCTCTGATTCCAGCACAAAATGGAGACAATAAGCTTACCGAATAACTTGGCTTCAACGAATGAGCTGCAGCAATGTAGATGGCAGATTGGCTGTATAACTCACCGGGAGGCATGTCTTTGCCGTTGCCTGAACCCCCGGTTCTAAGCGTGTCTTCTGCTAATCCATACTGTAATACAGAGAAGAATCCACAGTGGTCAATTAACTGGATTGAAACATAATCCTGCATGTAAAAGAGTTTTGTGAAAGGACTGTCAAGCATAACTGACCAGAACAGTTCCAAGGTTGTATATGGCTCGATGGAAATCAAATTGCAACCTGATTGCGGCCCGAAACTGTATGGAAAAACATGTGAAAAGGAATAATAAGAAAGGAATCATGCATATCAATGCATATTTTACATTAGTCAGAGAGAAGAGTAAGCACCTTGCTAATGGCAGTTCTGACAACTTTTTCCTTCTCTCTGGCAGGAACAATTTGACTGAGTTCCTAATGAAAAACCCAGAGAATATTCTAAGTTCTTTGCATTATAATTTTTCTAGATAGGTACATCCTATGTCAGAACATATCATGGAGATAAAACACATGTAAATCAGTTACCTGCAACGCCAGTCCCCAGTTGTTTAAGGCCTGCAGATAATTGATAGCTTAAATCATAAGTCAGTTAATCAAAAGACTACAATATAGAGCTAACTGATAAACGACACACGCTTAAAAAAGGACATCATATAGTTGACAAAGGTTTGGGTTCAAACAAACGATATTGTGAAGTTTGTACATCATATGAAGGACCATACCTGGGAACTGTTCCAGTTGAGCTGGACAGCTTTTTCATAGTTATTAGTCGCCTGAAATGAAAATGCCAAACACACACTTCTTTAGTATTAGAAGTTGAGATCAAACCACAATAATTTCAGTTTTTCACAATTAGTAGGATAAGGTCCCGTCAGTCCTGATACTATATGCAATATTACTTACTTGTTCCCATAGTTCTTCAGCTTCCTTTGTGCGGCCACGCATCTTCGCCCTATCAGAGATTGCGATAGCCCAGTTGTAGTAAGCCTGTCAAAGAATCACACACGTCATACATAAAAGTTGAAAGCCATTTATGAACTGAAAGTAACAATTATCTTGCATTTTGCATAAACCGGAAACAAAACTAACAGATCTATAATCCTATCAATACATACATCATAAAGCGTCGGGCAGAGACGGGTTGCCTCATCGTACTTCTTACAAGCTTCCTCGAGCAAATCATCTTTAGAAGGTGAAACAGAATCTGGGCTGACATTGTCAGCACTTTCCTGGGGTGAAAATATGGCAAGTGATGAATTATAGAAATATTTCCAGTAAAAGCATATGAACAAAAAAAGTCCCCAAAGACAGACAGGTCTAAGTTCTTAGTTCTTACAGAAATACTTATAATCTAATGCCTAGTGTTTTATGAATTTTGGATGTATGTTTCAGCTTCTTATTTCAGTTATCTTTTGACACTTGCAAGAAAGTTTTAGGCCGGATCAAATTCACCTCCTTAATCACTTCCATATGAATATGTCAACCAAAGCCAATCACAAATGAGAGAGAGGGAGAGAACTTGTCAACACTATAAAGTAAAGAAATCAGACCTGGAGAATAAGTGCCCAGTTGTATAATGCATCATGATCTTCTGGATTTCTCTCTATCGCACTAGCATACCTACAATGTTGCAGAATGACATATAACAGCATGCAGCGCCCAAATAGCAGGAACATAAAAAAGATAAAGCCTTGAATGAGCAATAAGCTCAATGAAACTATTTTCACTAAATCTCTGTATCTATCAAGCCTGCCCTTGAGGGCATAAGTTCCAAACATACTAGAATCTAATTCATTGGTCAATCATCTAACTTTGAAAGAAAGTAGAAACTTTTCATGAACCACTAAAGCATGATTCCATATCATAAATGTTACATACTTGCGGGCAGCAAATGCAAGAACACGCTGGCGAGATCGGCCCTCTTCGTCGTTAACTTGGATCCTATTAATCAGATCCATTGCAGGATTGTTCTCCGCTGGTTGAGAAGCACTCTCTCGACTGGAACAACCAAAGAGGAAAACGAGAGTTAACGAAAATGCAAAATCTCACAAGCAAAATTAACCAAATTTCCGAAAACTAGTGACATGATCAAGCTGATTTTGAGCTCAAATCAGCTGAAATGGTTTGAAAGAGAGAGAGAAAGAGAGAGAGACCTATAGGGAGAAACAGAACTGTGAGGAGTCCCGTCTCCTTCCTCGCTTTTCAATTCGCTGAGAAGCTCTCTCATGGTAAATGTCTTGTTGCCTTCATCTTCTTTCTTGATAACGGAGTGGGTTGTAGAAGATTCCTGATCGATCTCCGTCGACAGGATCGGGATCTCCTCCGATCCTCCCGGCGACAGATCCACATCCTTTACCTCCGGCTTCGCATCGGCCACCTCATATTGTACTTCCTCCGGATTCGTATCGGTTACCTCAGATTGTACTTCCTCCGGCTTCGCATCAGTTTCTAATTCCGGAATTTCGTCGGCAAGTTTGGCCTCAGTTTGGAGTTGGTGATCGTGGTCGGATTGTGGTTCCGCAGTCGGATGTTGCTCGGTTTCGGAATCAACTGGTGCCTCTCCATTATGCAATTGAGGATCTTCAACGGTATCCGCCATGGTTGCAGTATCTCACAGACTGATCAAAAAAAGAAAATCCAAATCGAAGAAGAAGAAGAGATCTGTTCTAGTTGTAATGGGAACCGAAGGATGGTTATACCTCTAGGTCACTTAGAGGCTCCTGAAACCAGATAAAGTCAAACCCCTCTGTTTGCTTCAGCGGGTCTGTGGCACAAAAGTCTTTCAAGACAATGTTTGTTTTTTAACATTTTAATTTAGATTAAGTCAAACGACAGCGATGAAGACGTTTACAAGTGTTTTAGAACCATTTTGTTTCACATTTTAAGTGACAATAACATTTGAACACTAACAAAAAGTGCAACAAGTAAAGCGATAGAGGCAAAGAAGTGAGATTAAGTCACTCAGATCTTGTCGTGAAGATTGACGACCAAGTCATGAGCATCGTCAAGAAGTTTCCAAACATCAAGACGACCAGCCATGCTATTACATTCCTTCATTATCTCATCCATCCCACTGTATTTCTCTATGATCGTCTTTCTCCTCTGCAACACGCTTGCCGCAATCGCATAAAGCAACAAATCTTCCGTGGGCGGTGCCCGTAACCGGATTCTCCCCCAAGTCGCCTTTGCAATCCCGGTTCGTATGGCTGCTTGATCCGCCCACATTACCTCCCAAAGACAAAGTGTCTGCTCAAAGGTTAGTTCTCGTCTGAATAGAACCACCACCATACGGTATACAAAGAAGCAGTCTCCTGCTTCAAGGTTCTCCAAGTGTCGGTACAAGCGAATGTCCTTGAATTTTATGATTTTTGACACCATTGAGAGCTGTCGCCTGATTCCAACCTCGTCTAGCCGGAAATTATGCCGTGCTTTGCTCATGAACCCAACATAGCACCAGAATGCTAAGACGTCGTCTTCAATTGCTGCGATTAACGGAGATAGTAAGTCGCTCATTCCTTGACAGTAACCGATTTCTGGGTCATAGACTGCATAGGCTTCAAGGATCCCGACCAGGCGGGCTGCATGGAAGATCCGGCAGGACTCCAAGTGGTCGTAGTCATTGAGACCAACCTGTGTGGCTATTCCCTGGGCTTTTGTCTCAGAAACAGCAGCTTGAGACGGTGAGTAGGGCACCCACTCGTCATTTGCTCTCACTGCATCCAGGCGGATAATTCTCTGCCACGTTGTGACGAAATCCTCATCTGCCTGAGTTTTTGGCTTTGATGGAGACGGATTGTCTTTGTCTTGGTTAACGGAATTGTGGCTTTCTGCTTCTTCGTTCGCCAGAAGCGGCGAAGTCTCGGTTTCTTCAGAGTTGGTTGAGTCTGAGTCATTAGCAGCAGTATCTTCAGTGGTGACATCACTCTTTTCACAGTCCCCATCCTGTAGAACCGATTCGGGATTCAACTTCTCTGATTCTTCTACTGGGATGGATCTTGTGGAACTATTGACTTCTTCAATATGATGGGAATCAAGAACCTGACTGTCTTCGGTGTTGCTGCTCTGAGCTGTATGCTTTGAGTCACAGCCATTTTCATTGCGATCATGAATCTCGCGACATTGTCTCCTCAAGTTTTCATATTCCTTCCTGCAGGATTTACATATATATATATATATATATATAAGAAGCCACTTACAAACTGACACAAAATCTAAGTGATAGGAGTTCCCAAACTACTATTTCTTATTCCTAGTCTTATGGACACATTGAGCAAGTCACTAACCAGCTGCCACCTAACGGGAACAGAGACACAATGGGAAACTTAATACTGGTAGAAAGTTGAGAAGCCATGAAACTCTCCATAAGTATAAGCGAACGTACTGTTTCTGCTGTCGGATAGAATCTCTTTCTTCTTTGGTGCTGTTTAAGTCATACCTGTGAGAGTTAAGTAGAATAAGGTTACAATGTGCCAGATGATTAATAACCTACACAGGGTTCATTATCAAAGTAAACTGGATGTATAGTGATGGCCGTTGGAATTTTGGTGCGGAGAAGCTAGGACTAGTTTTATAAATCTCTGGGAAGAAATACATAAAGGCGACTCTGAGACTCTCCCGTCCCATTTGAATCTCCTCACTCCTATTTAATAAACAGTTTACTGCTGTGCAATTTCTTCTACCTTAAACCTATATAACATCCATAACCAACCCCAGAGAAAAAATTACACTTCAACATTTAAAACATGCATGAGTAACAAACCTAAGGCCGAACAGAAAAATTCCCATGGTAGCCACAAAATATATAATTGTGTCGAATCCTACTTCAGCATTAGATACGTAAAAGAAGGAACAATGACAAAGATGCTGATTCTTACACTCCAAGGAGGAACGGCCAAACTTCTGGTCTGATGCTTGGATCCACACCCTGAAAACAAAGATAGGAATTAATATTTAAAGGCACAATGGGAAAATTTAGGTTAAAATCAGAGTGCCAAAAGGTTATCAAAATGCAGCAACACTCATTGAAGCAGATAGTTTTCTTATTTAGCAACATACCCCACTGCGAACTTTCTTCAGAAATTTGACACCTCCATCACTGAGTCGCCCTTCCTCTGTAAAAAAATCATTCCACTGTTTAGATTGAAGAGCATGCTTTCTTCTCCTCAGTGACCAAGGTGATCCAATGCTTCCTCTGAAGAAGTGGATGAGCAGAAAATGAGTAACTTCACTTAGTAAATGTAGAAAGGAAAAATTTACATAAAACCAAATTTGGTGATAAAAAGCTTTCTTCGAACAAATAAGACAGGCTTAATCGTACATGTTATGTCCTATGTTCATATACGTTAAAAAAATATATATATGCAAGAGTCAATGGAGTTCAACGCACATCAGAAGACCTAAGACTCTTAACCACTTCATTACTAATTAAACAAAAACAGCCCAAGAGATACCACGAATTGGAAGAAACTTAAAAGAACCAGAAGGCACAAGACCATATAGCCTAATTCAGGCTGCACTTAACGTTTCAAGTGTTCGTGGTATGCATCACTTACAAAGTTTTGATGATGCAGAACCTAAACAAAGTAGATTAATTGCAAAGAATCATAACAATGCAAAGGGATTTCGATGGTAAGAGATTTAAAAATGACAAGCTTGTGTGTCTGATAATACTGCAAAACAAGAAACACAAATACAAAGCTTGGGGAGTTCAGTATCGAGAGTTCCGTGAGGAGTTTGTGCATGGAAGTTCCAGACTTGCCCCTAAGAACACAAAAACCAAGCTTCCTTTCTTAGAAAAACCCTCCGCTTGTTCTTTATAGACCAAGAGAGCATCGCAACCCACACACCATTCAAAAGAAAACCCAACAAACAACCTAAAAGTAAACATTAGAGATTGGTTACATTATTTTCTAATTATATTACCCAAGGCTTTGGTGATTGGACCCTCAAAACCATTATACGTATCAGAGTCTATGAATATTGGACCAAGAGACAATGATCAGCCTGCGAGTCTTACAAGACAGGAAGACTGGTAGTGATAGTCCGAGTTAACTAATACTGGACCAAGAGCTCAATCAAGACAATCTAACTAACAGCTCACATAAGCGAATTTGCTGAGAATTCTTGGCTAAAGAAAGACATGTGGATCTAGTCTCAGTGTTTCAACAAGCGTACAATAATGGAGAATCAGGGATCAGCAGAATATGGTGAAAGTAACAAAGAAGCAACTAGACATGAACCGATATGATTTTTCTTCCCCAATCAAATCTATGGGTACCAAACGATTGCTAAACTAAGCATGACAAGTAGTGAACAAGCTTTGCTTCTCTCGATAAGAACATAGTCAGATCTTTGGTGTTTCATTTCCGAATCCAATGTATACAATAATATACCTACGGGAGTAGACGACGGTGAAAGCCACGGCGAGACCGGCCATGACGGTGACTGCGACAGCTAAACCAACATTGGAAGGAGCAACAGCCGACGACCATAATCCGCCTGAGTAGCCGTTCCTCGCGGCGCCACCGCTGCTGCCATCGGCAAAGACGATCCATCTCCCGCCGAGGATCAGCGAGAAGAAGACCACGGCGACGAAAGATGCCGGCGATGCGACGGACCGAGTAGCCGCCACTTTCTTGGTCTTCGTCAATCGTAGTCGTCCAAACATCATCCCCAAACTAGGGATTCGCTCACTTTTTTGCTCCAAGATTTCTGATTCTCAGAGTAATCATAGCAATTTGCTAAGCTTATTATTTTTCTCCACACCGAAATTAAATGAAGTTCTGATTACGAAAAAGTCGAAGGTGGTTTATACGAGTTGGGCCCTTTTCTTTAATGGGCCTTCATACACAAACATCGTCGTCTCGTGTTAAAGTTTATTGGATCATAGATTTTAATAGATTGTAAAATTTATAAATCCTTGTAAAATTTACTTATTTTTAAATACGGATTTTAATTAATATTTCTAAATCCGTAGATTTTCTCTCGGATTTAAGTATTTATATTTTTAATTTGGAAATCCATCCAAATCCATTGTAAAATCAAATTCATAAGTAAATCGTTAAGATTGAATAATACATGATTTAAATTAGTATTTATAAATCATAGAACCAATAACACTGGATTTGAATTTGGATTTCCAAATCAATTAAAATCTATGAACCAATAAACCCCATAAAACTCTCATTTCTTTGCTTGTTTAAGTAAACTGGATTTTAATTGACTTGGTCTGGTTTAATGCTTTCAGGTTATTGAGCAGAGTCATTGTAAATCCCTAAGTATAAAGGGATAATAAGGTCGAGACTAAAACGCATCACATCCATAACGGAATATGTATGTCTTCTTCCTCGAACTTCTCAGTTCTTGAGAGCTTGATTTCTTATTCGACTAATGGATTGTTGGATCGATTCTGGCCTCGGAGGTGAACTCAGGCTAAAAATATGTCAATTTCTTTACTGTTTCGTCTTTGCATGCGAGAGAGAGCACAAAGAATTTGAAAGTATCATTTTCATGGAACGTCCAGATTATAATTTTTTTTTTAAAGCATTTCAACTTGTGCCTTAGATACTAATGCAAACCATGTAAGAGAACTATATTGAGCTAGCATGGATTGTTCCCCAAACGTTTCACCTTATGTCCTTCACTTTTGGTCACAAGGAGACGGTTGTCATTCTGTTTGAGGGGATTGAGTTTATAGTCATTTGTTTTATCGGAATGTTTCAAACATCTGTTTAATCTATTCACATGGTAAATTAGCATATGATGATTAGTAAAAAGATAAAGATTAAAGAATGAGAAAAGCGCATTAGAAATCCTTGAAATAAAAACATATTCGTCTAATCAAATGCCGATGCAGAGCAAAATTGTGTTTCTCTTCTTCACACTGAGATATCTCGCCCCATCGAACATTTTTATGGTAAGGAAGGAAAAAAATGTAAAAATAAACATGGAAATTTTAAAATCAATCGGACGGCTGAGATTGCCAGGCGGAAGCAGTCAAAAGCGAGAGATCCTTCCAGCCAAGACGGAGGGTTCCATTTTCTTCGACCAGCGTGTATCCATTCCACGGCAACATACCCAACAACAAACCCGCTTGCGTCGCCGGGTTGCCCCGAAGCGAAACGGGTAGAAACCCGACCCGACTCAGCTCCTCTTTCCACCTCATCATTGTCCTCTTCTTTCCTCCGACTATGTTCCTTATCTCCGTCGCATGCACAATCTGCTCCACCGTGAATCTCTCTCCACTCTCCTCGCCTAATCCATCTCCAAGCGCGTCGAACAACGCGCTGTAATAATGCAACGCCTCCACGAATCTCCCTAGAAAGCAGCTTCCTCCATCGTCGTAGCTCAATTCCTGCTCCACCATCGTTATCAGCTTCGGCTTCAGCCTCCGTAGCATCTCTAGTGTATCCAGATCGCTTCCGGTGACGTCGTATAACCGGTGCTGCATCCAGTGAACAACCACAGCCTCGCCGGGTCTCGTCCCGAGTTGGCTCGGATCGATTAGGTTTCCGATTTTGCCTTCAATTGGATGAAATTCGAACGGGAGGGATACGGAAGCTGCGAAATCGGCGAGTCTCCGGCCAGTAGAGGCGAGGAGATCGGAGGAAGAGCCGAAACCGGTGATTCGGATCGATCGGAGTTTTCGAGGACGGGAAGCGAGGATGTGGAAGAGTCCAGGCCATTGAAGGCCTTGCATCACGTCGAGATCGATGATGTGGACGGAATCCTCGCCGTCAATCGCCTGGAAGATTGCTTGATTGGCCGTGAAATGTGAGAATTTGATCAGAGGGCTCACGGAGTTGAACGTCTGCAAGGCGGCGAAGATCTTCTGGGACTGGAAAACGGTGAGGAGCGGACTCTCGGAGAGTGGAGCTGACGCTCCGGCGAGGTAGGAGCTGATCACGCTTGCCTGCAGCGCCTGGGCGAAGTAGGCGACGACTCGCTCCGGAGAGGAGCCGAACGGAGAACATATCTCGGAGATTTCGGAGAGGAGGGTCGAGGCTTCAAGGAGATGATCAGTGGCGACGTAATCGGCGCATTGGAGCAGTAGGCTAAGGAGGTTGATTGCGGCGCCGTCGTCTTCGAGTGTGGTATCTTGGGCAAAGTGGAGGTCTTTACGGCGTTTAACGGCGCCGGAAGAGGGGAGATCTCTGTCGATACGTTTTGCAGTCATGGGAAAATTCTGAGAGAGGAATCATTGAAGAGAGAAGGAAGAAGGAAGAAGAAGAAGAAGAGAGACAAAAAGGGAGATTCGAAAGGCGAAAGGGTTTAAGAGAGTAATGACAGGATTTTTGCAGAGAGAAGACAAGATAGTCTTTTGGATTTGGATGATTTTTTCATCTTTTTCGCCAACATTCCCTGCTATAATCAATCAAGTGCTGTTTGTGAACGTAACACCTCCATTACTCTCTTTTTGTCTTTTCCTACATAACCAATCTTTTTCTATTAACCGGAACCAACCTCAACATGTTTTAACCAAACTTTTACATCAAAATTATTGTGCATCTTAAAAATTTAGCGATCTAATCTACTATTCACTCCGTTTGATATTAGTTATCGTTTTACACTTTAAATTTTGTTTCATATTAGTTATCGTTTTAGAATTTCAATATAAATATTTGATAATATTTCCATTTTTATCTATACTCATTTAGCTTATTAATTATTATGATCATAGTATATAATACATTAACGAGGGACAAAAGAGAAAATTAAATTGTTTTTTTTAATCAACATAAAACAACATAGAACGACAATTAATATAAAACGGAGGGAGTATCAGATTAATTGGCAATAACCATTGTGACTAGACATGCGGGTTCCGGTAGTTGGGATTTGGTTCTTTGAGTTTTCGGATAGTTTGGATTTTACAAATTCTGTCAAATTTAACCGAATAAAGCTATGGTTTGGTTCAATTTGGTTTTGGTTAGTTTGGTGTTTAAATTTTGTTGTCGAATTGAACTAACGTTTCCAATTATTTTTCTGTTTAAATTCAGATAAATTCCTGTAAATTCAGTTAGTTAAAGTCTTTGGTTCGAAAGTGTAAATATATTTTCGTGAAGTATGTTTGTCAGAAAAAATAAAATAAAAAAAATACAGAAAATCGATTGGTTTGAAGGTGTGAAACCGAACCGAACTATAAACCAAAATTATTTTGACAGGCTGCCGATCGATTAAACCCAAGTAGCCGAACCAAAACCGACTTGACTTAACCTTGGATCGTTGAGGTGAAGCTTTCGCTTTTTATTCGCTGCAGGAAGGTGTGGAGCGGCTTTTACCTTTTTTCCACCGTAGATTTAGCTTCTAGGGTAGATGTTTGTCATGAGTACCTCTTGTTCAGACTCATCGTATCTTTTGTCCGTCTACCATATTTGTAACCGGGCCGATGCCCATTTTTGGAAATTTTTTATTAAATATAATTAATTAAAAAGAAAAAAAAGAAATAAGGAATGTTTTGAAATCCGATCCAGTCAGTGAACCGGATTACCTTATGGGTTATCGGATCACCAAGTCGACCACGGTTCGACCGTGGGTGAATAAATTAATGAATTTTATATATATATAAAAAAATACAAAGATTAATGTCTCAGAATATGGTTAAATATTTTTTAAAGGTTTCCCCTTCGATTTTAATTTCCATTTGCAAAAACAAAATAATAGAAATCATGAGATTCACGACAAACAAAAATAAAAAAACAGAGAAAAGAGATGATCGATGTACAAATAGATTATATGTTCGCCGTTGCCGATGGTTTGTGATGGAGTTAGAGGGAAACAAACAAAGAGAGTAAAAATCTTATATTTTAATCTAAAAAAATTGAACGTATTAGAATTTTAATTTTTTTTTAACTTGATCCATAACGGCCGGTTCAACCAGGCCGGGTTGCGGGTTGATAGCGGATTTTTACAATTTTTGTCGGGTTTTTAAGTTGTGGAATTTAGCATATAACCCAAACCGGAATATTTATCGGGTCACCGGGTTTACTGAACCGACCGCGGGTCTGGGTCGGGTTTCAAAACATTGGAAATAAAGCATCACTTTTATGCTTATGTGATATCTTAGAAGGTTTGATACATTTCCCCTAGGCTAAGGTAGAGAAACCCTAAATCGTCGACCAAAAGCATCAGCCGCGCTCGCTTCCGAAGATGAGGCCGTCGCGTCCGGTGGTGTTGATGCCGTTGCCAGAATCAAAAGAGGGCCTGGAGTGGCTTGCGCGTGTCAGGGAGCACTATCATGAATCAGTGGTGAAGAAATTCGAGGTAATATTCTTTCATCTACGTACTTTTGTTATTACAGTAGTAGATGGATTTATTTCGACAACTCAATCGCTTCGATGTAACAACATACACGGGTCTTCATCATTAGGGTTTCGATGTCTGTGGTCTTGTAACACCGACCCGTTTTGGAGGACTTAGAGAACGCATCTGTAATAAGTATTTTCCTTGTCCTGGCTTAGTCCTCCTTTATGCTAGGTTGGGCCTTCATCGTTACAACTTGCTCCAGGTATATATGTATATATGATGATCGATGCTCCACATATATATGCTCTCTATCTATTTTGCTAATTGCTTCAATCGATATTTCTTTCTTTCTTTCTCAATTTAGGGGAAAAACTTACAGGTCAGTCGCGTGAAGAAATTCAACAGGTCCACGCATACTCTTCCTGGCAGTTACTACATAACTTTGGAAGCCAAGGATCCAGATTTCGGTTCGCTTCAAACTTTTCAGGTTCAGGTTAACGAAAGAAGATATAAGAGCTTAGTTTTGAGTTGCAGCATTGCTAGACCTCTAGGTAATGTATATTTATGGTTTTTCATTTATATATTATACGTATACAACAAGTCATCGATCTTGCTAAATCATCAGTCTCACTTAACAATTGCTCTTGTATAGGGGAAACCAAGAAAAGCCACATAGCTGAAATCTACAGATTCACGTCGGTTGGTGACCTCATCACAGGTTTGATGCCTGAGTTGCCGCCAGGTTTGAATCCTTTCAAGCAATTTTACGTGGTAAGATTTGAATAAGACCACACGAGTTTTGCTCATATATATAGATGATCAACAACTAGCTAGTAGTGATATATGTATATATTTTTTCTTTCTTTCTTTTGCAGCTGAAGAAATCAGAGGTGCAAGACAATGACTGGATTCGTCTGTATTTGGAACTTGCAGTCGCCACAACTAATAGGAACTCTCGTGATCATCATCATGATCTGTCCAACTTGAAGATTTTGAAAGTGGCTATCGAAACTACACAAGACCTGAAGCCGCATGAGGGACTTAGGGCCTATGATGCAACCTTGTACATAAGGTACAAGGACTCGTGCGAGGGTAAGGATGTTGATCGCATAGCTATAGTCAGAAGAGTCTTGCAAGAGAGGACGTACATTTTGGGTCGGATCCAGAGCTCAGAAACTTTTATACCAACAAAAACAAGGAAGAGTAAGCGTGCGCAACTTTTGTTTAGGCGGGTTTTAAGCGTCCACAAACCGTGGCGGTTATCTAGTCCTAGGGGACGCAAGGCATACAGAAACCGTTGGCGTCGTCTTCGTCTGCACAAGACAAGATCCATTTGAATATGTGGATCATATAATAATAAACATGGTCGACTAAGTTATTTGGTGCGTTTGAATTGTTAGGTTGATTGTGTATTTTTTAAGTGTGTTCTGCTTGAATAATTTTAACATTCTTTATTGGGCCAGATATAGGCCTCGTATAGTTTACGGTTTACATATTTGTAATTAGGTTATTCAGTTTGTATTTAAGGCAAAGCCTTCACACCTTAATTAATAAGAAAACCTTTATACTAAACTAGGTTTCTTGACATGGTATCAGAGAAAAACCTAAAATTTTAGGTCTCTCGATTCTATACCTTCATCTGTCGAACTCTGCTTTCGATTTTTATCCTTCTTTGACCTTAGTATTCTCGATCTCTCTATCAGAATACTCTTCTAAACCATGGTGACTTCTGATGAATCTAGCCAAGTTAAAGATGGCTCTAAAAGGATGTCGCCGATTCAACATGAATCAGCTCGTCGAAGGATCGATCCTTACGATCTTTCTTCTGGTGATAACCCTGGTTCTGTCATCTCCCAGCCACAGCTTCGAGGTCCAAATTACGATGAATGGGCGTTGAGTCTTCGTCTTGCTCTACGAGCGAGAAAGAAATTTGGCTTTGTTGATGGCAGTATCCCTATGCCTGACGAGAATTCCGGAGATCTCGAAGATTGGTGGGCAAACAATGCTATGGTTGTTTCATGGATCAAACTTACCGTTAATCCCGAACTTAGCAGCTCTCTCTCTCACCATGAAATCGCTTCTGATCTATGGCAGCAAATTCTGAAACGTTTTTCTGTCAAGAATGGCCAACGAGTTCAACGTCTAAAGACCGAACTTGCTAATTGCCAACAGAAAGGTTTTGCCGTGGAAGCATACTACGGCAAACTAACTAAATTGTGGACCAGTTTGGCTGATTTTCAGCGAGCTAAGACAGTCGAAGAAATTGCCAAAGAACGTGAAGAAGATAAACTCCATCAGTTCTTGATGGGACTTGATGAATCCTTGTTTGGAGCTGTGAAGTCGTCTCTGTTGTCACGCGATCCACTTCCATCTATTGATGAGGCGTATCAAGTTGTGACACAAGATGAAGAGTCAAAACGTGCGAGTCGATTACTTGAAGAACGCAACGATGGTGCTAGTTTTGCGGTTCAAACCCCATTCCGGCCGCGACAACAGCCTGAACTTCGCGATCCCTCTGCTTTGTGTACTTTATGCGGCCGTATGGGACATCTTGCGGTTAATTGCTTTCGCAAAATTGGGTACCCACCTTGGTGGAAGGATCGACCACGGGGCAAGCTTCCAAATTTGCACGAGTCTTCGGCACCAACTGTTGGTGATTCTCGTGTACCACAGGCTCCAACATCATCTTCGCGTAAAATCGAACCTGCCCGCGTCAATCAAGTTGTCGCATCTGGACCGGTTTACTCAGCTCATTCTGCGATAACAGATGGAGATCGTCTCGGCTTTTCCGGTCTCAATGACCAACAATGGAAGACCTTGGTGACTATGCTTAATGACCGTTCTTCGGGTACTCACGATCGTCTCTCGGGTAAGTATTTTGTTGAATCATGGATAATCGATACTGGTGCTTCTAATCATATGACCGGTAGTTTGGATTATCTCATTGATGTTTGTGATATGGCACCAATGCATATAAAATTACCCGACGGTCGGTTCACGGTTTCAACGAAACAAGGGAGAGTTTCTCTTGGATCTCCACTTCAGTTGCTCAACGTCTTCTTTGTCGATGGATTACAATGTCATCTTATATCTGTGTCTCAACTAACGCGAGATCGTGGTTGCATATTCCAGATTTCTGACAAAATTTGTGTTGTCCAGGACCGCATCACACAGATGTTGATTGGAGCGGGTGAGCAACAACAAGGTCTGTATTTTTTTAGAGGAATTACGGCTCTGGCAACGACGAAACACATGGAGCAGAAACCGTGTGACGTGTGGCATCGACGCTTGGGTCATCCTTCCTCTAAAGCGATGGAGATGTTGAAGCTATCAGATTTTAGTAGTAGCAGTAGAGTTTTTGATTTTAAAACTTGCGACGTGTGCATTCGTTCTAAGCAAACACGTGATGTTTTCCCTTTAAGTGGCAATAAGACTTCCGTGATTTTTGAGCTTGTTCACTGCGATTTATGGGGTCCTTACCGGACAACTGCTTTGTGTGGTTCACGTTTCTTCCTTACGATTGTGGATGACTATTCTCGTGCTTTGTGGATTTATATGTTACCAAACAAAACCGAAACTGCTGCTACTCTTCAAAATTTCATCTCTCTCGTCGAACGGCAATTTCAGAAAACCGTCAAGACAATTCGGAGTGATAATGGCTCTGAGTTTATGAGTCTTTCGAGTTATTTTCGAAGCCAGGGCATTCTCCATGAAACGTCTTGTGTTGGTACTCCGCAACAGAACGGACGGGTCGAACGCAAGCACCGACATATACTTAACGTCGCGCGTGCTCTTCGTTTTCAAGCAAATCTTCCCGTGAAATTTTGGAGTTTATGTGTTCTTACCGCAGGGTATTTGATTAATCGAACGCCTTCAACTCTACTCAAAGGAAAAACTCCATTTGAACTTCTATATAACCGCTCACCTCCGATGAATCACTTACGGGTATTTGGATGTCTATGCTACGTCCACAACCAACGCCATGGAGGTGATAAATTTGCTACTCGGAGTAATCGCTCCATTTTCATTGGATATCCCTATGGCAAAAAGGGATGGAAGGTGTATAATCTCGAGACTGGAAAAATTTCAACATCTCGGGATATTGTTTTTTGTGAAACAGAGTTTCCGTATGCTGAGACGATTGCTGAAATTGCTGCGTCTCCCTCTGTTCCTTTGCTTGCTGAGATACCGCATATTGATGATGATATGTTTGCTGATGTCCCCGTGTCCTCATTTACATCCGATGAGGCAACACCAATGGCTCTGGATTCTATTGTCGACACGATCAATCCGGAGCCCGCGAGAACTTCATCACCTGCAATTCCCTTGCCGAGTTCACCGGATCAACAACCCTTATCTCCGGTCACTGCGACTACAACAAAGACTTTGATCTCGTCTCCTAGTCTGGATTCTTCGGCCTTGTCTGATTCTTCCGCCGACGTTTCAGAACTCGATGATGAGGTTCCTATGGGGAGAGGCTGTCGGGAAAAATTTTGATCAGTCAAGCTTCAAAATTTTGTTTCTAAAACGACCCATCTTGGCTCCGATAGTGATTTTGTTGATTCTTCTTGGTACCCGATTGACGATTATGTTGATTGCTCACGGTTTTCGGATCACCATCATGCTTTTCTTACCGCATTATCTGCTGGTTCGATTCCTAAGACTTGGCAGGAAGCTTTCGAGGATGAGCATTGGCGTGAAGCGGCTCGTACGGAGATTGGAGCTCTCGAAGAAAGTGGCACTTGGACCGTTGAATCATTGCCTTCGGGAAAGAAAGCTTTGGGCTGCAAGTGGGTTTTCACCCTAAAATATCGGTCTGATGGCACACTCGAGCGCTACAAAGCTCGTCTTGTGGTTCTCGGAAATAACCAAACCGAGGGTCTCGACTACGATGAGACCTTCGCACCTGTCTGCAAGATGGTTACTGTGCGTTCTTTTTTGGATGTCTCGGTCGCACGGGATTGGGAAGTACACCAGATGGATGTTCACAATGCGTTCCTTCACGGTGATCTTGACGAATAAGTGTTTATTCGTTTTCCTTCGGGTTTTCGAACCAACGACAAGGATCAAGTGTGTCGATTACACAAATCTCTCTATGGACTTCGCCAAGCTCCACGCTGCTGGTTTGCCAAGCTCTCGAATGCCCTCAAAGAATATGGTTTTGTACAGAATCTTTCGGATTACTCCTTGTTTACTCTTGACGATGGTTCTATGCGTCTACATGTACTCGTTTATGTTGACGACTTGATCATCTCGGGGAGCTCTCCTTCTGCGATTCATGAGTTTAAGCAATATTTGAGTTCGTGTTTCCGTATGAAGGACCTCGGCGTTTTGAAATATTTTCTTGGTATTGAGGTCGCCCGGGGTCCGCAAGGGATGTATCTATGTCAGAGGAAATATACTCTTGATATTATTTCGGAGATGGGATTCTTTGGAGCAAAACCTGTTTCACATCCTATTGAGCAAAATCATACATTGGCATTGGCCACGGGCGAGCTACTCTCTGATCCTACTCGCTACCGTCGCCTTGTTGGCCGTCTTATCTATCTTGGAGTTACTAGACCGGAACTCTCTTACGCTATTCATATTCTGTCTCAGTTTATGCATGCTCCACGCATCGAACATTGGACTGCCGTTGAGCGTGTTGTTCGTTATCTCAAGAGTAATCCGGGTCAAGGTATTTTGCTACGTGCTGACTCTGATTTACGTCTTACGGCGTGGTGTGATTCTGATTGGGCAAGCTGCCCCTTGTCTCGGAAATCGCTAACGGCATGGTTCATTCAGTTGGGAGGTTCGCCTATATCATGGAAGACGAGGAAGCAAAAGGTTGTTTCACGCTCTTCGGCGGAGGCTGAATATCATGCCATGGCGGACACGGTGAGTGAAATTTTATGGCTGCGTGAGATGCTGGGTACTCTTGGTGTTGATTGTTCCTATACGATACCATTACACTGTGATAGTCAATCCGCAATCCATCTCAGTGCTAATCCGGTTTTTCATGAACGTACGAAACATGTTGAATCGGATTGTCACTTCATTCGCGATGAGATTGTTCGTGGTGTAATTTCGACTATTCATGTCTCGACGAAGTCTCAACTTGCTGACATTTTCACTAAGGCGCTTGGACGGAAGGAGTTCGAAGCATTTAGACTCAAGTTGGGTATTTGTGATCTCCATACTCCAACTTATGGGGGATATTGGGCCAGATATAGGCCTCGTATAGTTTACGGTTTACATATTTGTAATTAGGTTATTCAGTTTGTATTTAAGGCAAAGCCTTCACACCTTAATTAATAAGAAAACCTTTATACTAAACTAGGTTTCTTGACATTCTTCTTACGTTTATATTTCCCACTTGTAAATTAAACACTTTTTAGGGTTTTGTTGTTTTGTATTGATGATTGAAAATCTTATGACTTGAATTAATCCAGACCAGAATCGGATGATTTGCCCCAATTTCGTGAATTCTCTATCGATAATATAGTTTCAGAGCATGGAGAGAGAGCTCCAAATGTTGTGTATAAAGGGAAGCTCGAGAATCAAAGACGAATTGCTTTCAAAAGATTTAACAGGAAAGCTTGGCCTGATTCTCGTCAGTTTTTGATAAGCACATATCTCGTTGATTTATCTGGTGAAGCTTCTTGTGCTAAGTCAATAACCATTCATTAGATTGTTGTCTAGATGCGATCAGATTATATTATGGATTACTTGTTTTCTTTCATACCTATTTGTGTCTGTTAAAAGCTAGACAATTTGTAATAAGAAACTCTAACCTCTTTGGCTTTAATCTGTGAGATTAGGACAATTTGTAATAAGAAACTCTAACCTCTTTGGCTTTAATCTGTGAGATTAGGAAGAAGCCAAAACTGTTTGTCTACTTGGATGTTGCTTTGAAGGTGAAGAGAGATTACTTGTGGCAGAGTTTATGGCTAATGAAAATTTGGCGAAACATCTTTTCCACTGTAAGTTGCCATCTCTCATTCAATCTTTGACCAAATCAATGTCGGTTTACTCTGGTTATGATCCCATCAGGTGTAAAATGAATTTTGATTGTTTTCAAAAATAGCTTAGAACAAAATCACAAATATACAAGCTAATTTTATCTACCAATATAGATTCTATCTGAAAATGTTATCTACCAATTTTATCTACCAATATAGATACCTATTTACTTCGGACTTTAAAATAAATAAATATATATCACTCATAGATATATATTATCTCGAAGCAACATATCCCGAAGCATAGATGATGAGAACAGTGATCATAATTTGAATATTTTGATTAGACACCTCTACATTTATAATTTTTTTTTTTTGAATTTATAAATTTTTAGAGAACTAATTTTTATACGTTTATTGGTGTAGGAAAGTGTGATGATTGATCAAAATTTCATGTTCATAATTTGTGCACAAACTAATTAATGCAATGTCTATCGGCTAAAATGTGGCAAAAAATGTCTAGTTAGAGGCATATACAAACTTGGGATTATGCATTTCGGATTCTGCATGCCGAACCTTTATACATTGGAAATCAGAAAAACTGGATCAAAAGTTTATATCGCTGAGAAAAATAGCAAAAAGACAGGAGGCTGCTGCTGATAAGGTTCGAGACCATGATCTCCATCTCCTCTGCTGGGCGTTTATACTATGTGACATGGTGAGTGCTTCACTAGTGTTGCATGGATTTGAAAAAGAGTATAAGCCATTGAGCCAGTTATACCTTTGCCAGAACGTTGATAAAGAGCACTAAAAACGACATTAGGGTATGTTTTGAAGCACAGTTTACCAGAAGTAACTGACATGGATTTGATATTACCTGGTAACTGTTATGTTCCACGTTCAGCTCCTACCAATGAAAAAATGCACAGAATAACGGGTGTCTTCAGGTATGAGACTTTTCAGCAAGCTTTGAAACGCCTGAGACCACATCCAGTGGCTGCGACATTGACGTGTTTTAAAGGTTGGGACGACGAAGGAATATATTGTGGCCCTAAGGAAGGAGCTCAATACGAAGGTCAACATGATGTGTTGATGCTTGCATGCAAAGAATTTGAAGGGGAAATTGTGATTAAGTGCAAATTCAGTACGTAATGGTACTCAGAATGCTAATGATGGATATATCTTGGTATCAACCAATGTGATGTTGATAGTACTTGCTAGCACAAGAAAGAAGGAGGGCGATTATACATGTCTAAAAAATCCTCAATACCTCATTACTGAGTTCTTCTCCATCGACATGGAGATGAGACCCAATGCACTATTCAAAGAGAAACCCAAGCAAAAAAAGGAAGAACCTCGAGTTTAAGATTAGTGGTTTTTCAATTTTATTTGATTTCAATGTTTTTGTTATGTTAATGCTCTTTTTGTATGTATGCTTATAACTAGGTGGATTATGAAGATAATCGGGCCCATGGATCTCGAAGTGGTATGTCGGTGCAAGCTGAAGCTGAACGTAGAAAGAGAGCCCAGATTCTCAAGTCGGAAGGTAAATCTGTATTGGCTTATCCTTGCAAACTTATGTTCTGTGATTAAACAGTATGCTTGATACAGCGCATGTCGTTTAAATTCTTTACTTACATTTAAAGCCTGCTCAATTTGTTTCTCATAATCTACTTTACTGACTTTAACAAGAGAACACCAAGCTCATATCAATATCACTGATGGTAAGAAAAGTTCGGTAATATTGGAATCAGAGCTGCAAGGATGGAGCAAGTCAATCGAGCAACATGTTAATTAGTATAAACTATTTAGCAAGTAAATAGTTCAACAACATGAACACATCATAATAAGATGTCAAGTCATTCGTCAAATTGTTTCTTCACAACAATTTTTTTATTGCTCGATCTCAAGGTGAAGCAGAAGCAATATTAGCTAGAGCACAAGCAACAGCCAGGGGACATCAAGCAAGTCTTCTTAATATGTTCTGTTAAAGTTTATGACATCTTATAGGGCATTGTTTTTTTCTTTTTACTGGAGGGTTTTAGATGTCAAAATGACTGATGCTCATTTTGTTTTTCTGATGATTTATGGTGCATGTCTTTGATGTACATCGTCACCATATTGATCAGATTATAATCCCATCTAGTCGTGGGCATGAGTTTGGTGTGTTCCGTCGTGTAGAAGACGTAAGATGGATCCAATTCTCTTTCATTTAATCTCTAGTCCGCGATTGTATGGGGTGTTAAACCACACTTAGTGGGTCAATCCCTTATGCGTACATCTATTATCCTTTTGAAAACAAGAAGCTTTTTGAGAAGAACTTCCCTGGTCATTTTATGGCTGAAGGGCTTGATCAAACTCGTGTATGGTATGTTAAACTTCCATATGTAAAATGGTTTTATCGATTTTATGGTGGTTAAATGGGGAAAAACAAACATGGTTTTTGCTTTCTATTAAGATCTTTCAGAAGTGAATTTAGCCTTTCTACATTGAGACATCATTTAAGCCTTTCCACAAATTATCTCTTGCTATATCTCTGGTAGGGATGTTAAAACGGGCGGACCCGGCCCGTTTAGGCCTGACCCGTTTAGGCCCAGCCCGTTTAAGCCCGTTTACTTTTTAACCCGTTTATTTTTTGGCCCGTTTAGACCTGTTAAAATTAGTGTGGCCCGTTTAGACCCGTTTAGGCCCGTTTAAAATTTGGGATATTTTTTTTTAAATAATTATATAAATATAATTATTATGTTATAAATAATATATACTTTATATATGGTTTTTTAAAATTTAGGTATATATTTACTATAATATAACTAAATTAAAAATCG
>PKML01063912.1:266624-306750 GCA_002933935.1 Eutrema yunnanense | reverse complement strand
AGAGGGGGGATTAGCACCCCCTGGTTTAACTCGGTTCGAACCGAGACCGGTTCGATCAAGACCGGTTTACGATGGTTCGGATCAAAGATAAGTCGGCCCGAAAAACATTGGGCCGAGCTCGGAATCTCGCTGGAAGCCCATCTCGGCTACCGACCTAGGCCCATCACAAGCCCGGCCCGTTACAACAGATAAAACCAGAATATTTCCTTTTCCGACCGATCTCGGAAAAGGAAATATTCTATTCGGTCGACTCATCGAGATATCAGGAATTTATCCTTATCTCGGCGAGAAAACCGGAAGATTTCCTTTTCCCAATCGAACTCGGAAAGAAGAAATCCTCCTTTCAACCGCCTCAGAGACACTATAAATAAGGAGGCCATCGCCTCATTCTAAGGATCCACAACTTCCGCAGAGACCAGAGAGAATTCGAGAGAGCTCTTTTACCGATCTCAAGTTCTTCTGTCTTTGCCATCTTACTAAAACTCTGTTGTAACACCGATTCTTGATCAATAAACGAGATTCCGATTAAAGTACTATTTTACCCCCCTTTTGTGTGATTTACGGATCAACAGGTTCCTTTATCAGATATGAATGATGAATCAAGCTCTAAAAACACTAACCACATTGATGAAGTGCAGAAATTTGGCTCAGGTTTCAGAAGAACTCTGCTGGAGACATGGATGTTTTCTAGTCAACTGGTCAGTCCTTGGATTTTTCATTAGTCGATCTAGAGCTGGTCCTGTAACATTGTGCACTCAAAAACAAAATCAAATCAATAGGTTCAAGCACAGGATCATTATCTCCAACAAGTTTTGACTCAATAAAACATTTTGACTCGAAAAAAACGACTGACTCTAAGAAAAACAAACACAATATCAGCAGACACCTCCCCCAGACTTGAACAACACTGTCCCCAGTGTTATCTAGCCTAGAGTCAGTGAAAGAAAACAAATTAACAGAATAAAATTGGGAAAAACAAGAAGTTACCTTGCTGGAACAGTGGGTATCGACCGACACACAGCTTGTATCGATCGATACAGGCTTAAGTCGACATGAACTTTTATCCGCGATTGGTGTCGATCGATACCAAGGGGGTATCGATCGACACTAGGCGATTTCGGGTTTTGCCTCCTGTTTTTCCTGACACAAACACAGAACGAACGAAAAATAAAAACAAAAATGACTCAAAAACAGACTCACCAGTGGGTTGCCTCCCACCAAGCGCTCGTTTAACGTCAATAGCTTGACTGTAACGCCCTTCAGGCTGGATAAGAGTGAGAGCTTGCACCAAAACAGGCTCCACAACTTGACATCGCTAACGTCAGAGTTCTGCTCAACATGCCATGCACGAACTCTTTTCCCTTCTCTGTCAGCTCCGAAGTGAGAAGGACTCTAGCCTTGGAGAATGGTTTCGAGGCTCCTTTGCACTTGACCTTGTACTCAATCGAATCTCCATTACACTTCTGAGGTATCAAAGTGACATGGGGATTCTCGACCTTCTTTCTCTTGGTCTTCTTCTTTGTTGCCTTAGTCTTCTTGACAACTTCCTTGGGAATGCAGGGCGGTTCAGTTGAGATTTCTGCGACAGTAGGCTCATCAGGAGGCTCTTCCAAAAGATCAACTGCCAGTGACATTCATGTGACAACCTCGATGCTAGATACATGTGTGGGAGCACTCCTAGGGGAAATGACATCATAAAAGACCCCTCCGTCAATGTAAGAGAAAGAGATTCTCTTATTAGGCGTGTCTATGATTGCGCCAGCAGTAGCCATAAATGGTCGTCCTAGGAGCAAAGGCATACGAGATAACGCACTCATCTCCACAACCTGAAAATCAGTAGGCACCAGACAGTCTCCTACTTTGACCAGCAAACCATGAATAGTACCGTGTGGAAGCGAGGTGGAGTCGTTCGCAAATGTGATAGATACCTTTGGTGATCGAATATCAGCCCCTAACTGCTCTGCGAGTGCCCTTGAGATGACATTAACACTAGCCCCTGAGTCAACGAGAGACTCATCGAAATCAACTCCTGAGATGGAGCATGGAACCATGAATTTCCCTGGATCTTCCCTCTGTGTCAATTGTCTCAGTGGAGGTGTACCTCTAGCCTTAATGAAGAGTGCCTTGATCTCTTCCTCAGTTTCTCTGCAATCTTTGAAGTGACTTAGCAGAGGACGGCACTCTATAGCTTCTTCAAAGGTGTAAGAGTGGGGAATCCTTCTTACCATCTTCTCAAAGCCACGCAGCTGCTTTGGAGTGATGGAATCTCTGAGATGTTTAGGAATACGATTTGACTCCTTAGGCTTGCGAACTCTTTCTTCAATCAGCTCAGGTGTTTTCGCAATTTCTGGCTCGTTCAACGAGGGGTATCGATCGATACCAGGTAGGGTATCGATCGATGCTCTTGATATTGAATCATCCTTGACAGATTTATCATCATCAAGAGGCTCCACAATCAGATTACCCAGCATAGCCTTGCATCTGGCGTCCTCTACCTCCTTCTTAGCCTTCTCCAGAGTTCTGGGATAAGGTATCCTCGGTATATAGACTCTTTCAAGAACAATTTTAGGCACCACAGTCGTCATCTCAGGTGTCTCCTCTGAAATCGCCTCAGTATCGACCGATACCAATGGGGTATCGATCGATACACGAATTTTGGAAGTGTCCCGTTTCAGAATTGTAACCGGCATCGATCGACACCTGGGGGTATCGATTGATGCTCTGGTGATTTCAGGATACTCATCGAAAATTCATGCACTTGAGGAGATCGCATTGACGTGTGCATTGTGTGATTGAGCCGTCTTGCCCTTGGTATTTGCTGCAGTCTGAGCTACTTGCGTTTCCAGCATCTTGTGACTGGTACTGAGATCCTCGATCCTTCCCCTTAATTCGGTGTATACAGTATCCAATTTCCCATTGAAGGTTACTGTAATCTTCTCCTGCCCTTGAACCAGCTGTTCACGCATAGCTTCAATCTTACTCTCAGGAGCTTTGGGTGGTGGGGAGTGGTACCCTCCTTGCTGAGCATTGTTGGTGAAGTTTCGATTGGAGTTGTATCCAAATCGCTGACCTTGAAAACCAGAACCACCAATGTAGTTAACATCTTCCACTTCATTCTCAGCAGCAAAGTGGACAGCCTTTGTTGTCTTTCCCAGCAGAAGACTGTGCATAGAATCCAGCTGAGCTTTAACTTCAGCGATCTGTGACCCATCCATGCTACCAGCCAGCTTCTTACGCTCGAAGTCTGCGCTCTTGGTGCTACTGCTAGATGCGAAGTTTTCAATCAGCACATAAGCATCCTCAGGGTACCTGGTGTTGAAATTACCATTGCTCGAAGCGTCCAGAGCCATCTGATACCTCCAATATACTCCTCTAAAGAAGATACCCAGCAGCTGCACATCAGAGTAGCCGTGATGTGGACAGTCTCTCTGATACGATCTGAATCTCGTCCAAGCAGCCTTGAACGCCTCAGTAGGTCCTTGAGAAAATTGGGAGATTTTATTCCTCAGATCCTCAGATCGTGCATCATCGTAGAAGTTGATCAGGAAGGCTCTCTTAGTGTCCTCCCAAGTAGTTAGCGAACCAGGAGGTAGCTGCCTCAGCCAGTAGGTCGCATCTCCACCTAGAGAGTAGGGGAAGAGCTTGCAGAAGAGATAGTCGTAGGACACTCCATTGCTCTTGATGCTAGTGACCAAGTCCTCGAACTTCTCCACGTGGTCCATCGGATGTTCATGAGGAAGACCATGAAAGAGATGATGTCCCACAAGAGCAAAGTAAGCAGGCTTCAGCTCAAAGTCATTCCTCTCGAACGCAGGACGATGAATCGCTGACCGATTGGCGAAAAACTGGTCAGGCCTGTTATACTCACCAATCGTCCTTGCACGATTAACCACGTCATTCCTCGCGTTCCCAGCGATATTCGCAGCGACAACAAGAGCAGGTGGAATGACGATCCCCTCTCCATTCAGACGTTGTCCTTGCTCATTGCACAACCGACCCTCTTGGTCTCTGTAAGCACCAGCTGCATCACGAACCAACTGATTGTTGTTCATCTTAGCTGATTTCTTTGCTTTCCTGCTTGTGCGTTCCACAAGTGATAGTTGTTCCAGTGACAGATCAACTAGCTCAGTGTTCTTGTTGCTTCTGGTTTCTCGATTAGGCATGCACCTGAAAACAAAAGTCAAGAACGTAAGTAACTGAAAAATACGTAGGGTATCGATCGATACCTAAGGGTATCGATCGATACTAGGGCGATTTAGACGAATTTTTTAGCTAAAATCTAATGGCGAATTGAGTCCCCGGCTTCGGCGCCAAAATTGATATGCTCAATTTAATACCCTAAATAGTACTAAAGCAGTTGCTGCAGTAAATCAGGGGTCGAACACAAGAACTCAGTTATCACTTAATAGATTATATAGATCCGAAACAAGCTAAATCAGAAGATGTAATTGAAAACAAGATTGCAAGTAAAAGCGTTTGTAAATTCAGTTGGAGGAATATAGGCTCAGGGTATTTCTCAGGAAATCAATGAATGCAGCTAAATTAACTAACATGATTCAGATTAAGCACGGTTCTAGAACTCAAATCACTAAAATATAATCCATAATTTATAAACACTAAATTCTATAGTTTTTCTAAACTATATAAATAAACTGATAAAAGTAAATTATTAAATTGAAATTTCTTTAGATTAATTCAATATAATCTATCTTCTATTAAGTAAATGTCTTTTCAAATTCTAGGGAAAACTATTGTATTAATGGATGGTAATTATTATGAGAATTGAAATATATTTACATCACATGATATATATTTTGCATATACAAAGCTTTTATTTTCTTCTCCTGTTGTAGTTACATTTTTTTTTTTTTTTTTTTGTTAAAAATAATATCACAAAACACAACGATCTTAAATTTTCAAACTTAATTTATATTTTTGTGTAAATACTTTTAATATGTTTCTTAATTTTTTTGGCTCTTATTCTCTTTTTCATAGTTATGTATAATTGCAATTATTATGTTAAGTATACCTAAATTTTATTTATTTGTCTCTTTATTAGATGTAAAACTTGCCAACTTATATTTTGCTTTATGAATTTAGTTACATATTTAACTTATTTGTTTAATTGTTAGGACTTGTTTGATATTTTAGTTTTTTTATAATATTTGCGATACAACTTAACCTAATTAAATATTTATAAAAGTTGAAATATATTATAATAACCAAATTTATTAAACATGTTATTATTTCAAAGAACTATATTCATATGAGTTTATTATTTTCTGGTTTAATTTAGAATATGAATAATGTCTTTTCAAATTCTTTTCATAATGTTAAAACCAAATTTATAATTAATATATGTATTTAGTATGTGTATTAAATTTTTAGGATGCTGAGGTGGCATCATGAAAAGAGAGAAAATGTTTCTTTATATATATAGATTACTACATCCGTTTCATAATAAGTGTCGTTTTGATACTTTGCACACAAATTAATAAAATACATTAAAAATTCAATTATACTTTTAAAATATATAATAACTCTTGGAATTCTTCATTAGAATTGATGTTAAATTAGATATTTTGTACCAAAATTTGCATTGAAAATCTTAAGTGATTGAAACATGAAAAAAAATTAAACGACATTTATTATAAAACAGAGGGAGTATATGAATTCACCATTCAATATATTGATTATTGAATATTGCTCGTGTCACAAAAGTTTTATAAAACAGAGGGAGTATATGAAGTCACCATTAGCATTTAATACCGATCACAAATAATATATACGATTGTTATGTTTTTATTTGACACACTGATTGCAACGTTTATACCATTCATGGTTGGTATCTCTATCTCTCTTTTCTTGCACATCGTTTCTTTTCTGTGTTTATATGCCTTAAGATGCGAGGAGTGTCATTGAATCATGCATAGGGATAGTGTGGAATCATATTCGATTTTAAAAGGAAATATTTGAGGCTTTCCAGCGGTCGAATCAGTATCCTACATTCACCAGTTATTCTCCACGATAAACAAAATTTCAACAGCTTGGGAGGTGCCGCAAATTTTGCCATAACTTTTACGTATTAAAAAAAACATAAACCTTATAACATTTTTTACCATACCCAGCATTCTCTATATATAATATATATAGTTTTTTTTAGCTTTCGTTTTCTTTTCTATATAGGGAATTGTTTTATAAAAAAAAATATCTAGTCCCTCCCAGGTCTTTTATGGAAATTACAGACGTACAGTGTAGTTCCAGAAATATGTCCCAGTGTATTTGATACTTTCTTCTTTGAAGTCGTTATAGAAATATAATAATCAATACAATAAAACCTCAACACATCATCATCTTTATGTATTCTAAGCTAACACATCATTTAAAATCTGAATCAATCAAAACATTTTATTAATACACATCAAATTTAATGATACATATTGTTAGGATCCCACATCGGAAATATAAAAAGATCATTACTAGTATACTAGTATATAAGGGATATAAGTCAATCCATCCATTGCTAATTGGTTTTGAGTTGGAAACTCATAAGCCCACATTTAACATGGTATCAGAGCATGAACACACGCTGCCCAATCCGAACCGAAATTGATCCGGCCCATCGAAAGAGACCTGATCAATCTTAACCGAAATTGGTCCGACCCGAATTAGGCCGGTCGATCTAACCCGAAATTAATCTTATGATGGGATATTGTCGAGATTAATGGATATACGGGCCATTAGGGTTGACTCTGGTAAACTACATATAGTATACAATTTCTTCGATATACACCATAGACTTTTCGTCTCTTTTCTACATACCCCAAACAAATTTATTCCTTACTAAACATTACGAACTTTGCATTATCTTATAATTACAACATAGCGACTAGAAATTGTGATTGGGTTTAATAAATCGTTAATCACGTTTTAAAAAACCACGATTAAGATAATCCGACCTGTTTAACCCCTAATTCGGCTCCCTAACCCGACTCCTTAACCAGACCCCCCTAACCCATGTTTCACATATATATACGATTAATTTAATCTATCCACATAAGCTAAATATACTTGGATCGTGTCAGATTATCAATACTCCAACCAAACTCCAATCAACAAACCTTTTGATAAGTGAAAAGTGTTTGCGTGTCGACTTTTCATAAGATTTAATATTACTAGCTTCTTTAATTCTTTACAAAAGTTCGACCAAATCTAAGCAAACACAGAGCCGAAAAAAGAAAAATCTAAACATACCTAGAAAAATGCGAAAATCATAACCAATATTGGTAGACCAAACAGCTGTAACAAATCAATAAAACCGAAATTGAGCGGACTAAACAGAAAATGTAGAGGATTGGGAGAGAGAAACGTGCAATGAAAGCGATGAAATCTCTGTTTTGAGTTGGGTTTTGTTCTGGGTCGGGTCAAATTACCATAATCATGGTTTTTTAAACGCGATTTTCCAGTTTTCTAAACTCAATCACGAGATTAACGGTATGTTGCAATTATAAAAGAATGTAAATGTTTAGTAAATAATAAATTTGTTTAGGGTGTATATAATAGAGACAAAAAGTCTAGAGTGTATACCGAGGAATCTGTATATTACAGTTAGTATACCAGAGTCAACCCCATACCATTATCTCGAGGGGGTGTGTGAGAATATCTCACATCGAAAGTTGGAAGCCCATAAAACTTAACATGGTATCAAAACCTCGTTTGTTGACCCAAGTAGGGTGGCACAAGAAGGATTTATTACCGATCCTAAAGTGAGATTCAGTTCGAGATGGGCCGATAAGAATCATCATCTCGAGAGGACGTGTTAGGATCCCACATCGAAAATATGACCAACATTAATATATAAGCAATATGGGCCAATTCAGTCATTACCAATTAGTTTTCTTGTGTCTAATTTTTTTATAAAATTAGTAAAACAAATTTCAAATTTATTTTGATATATATTCAAATAAAATATAATAAATTACAGTTAAAAATATAGCAAGATTTCGAATAGANCTATGATTACTCCCTATAATTATTTCCTACGATTTCTCTCTATGATTTTCTCATTTATTATATGATTCTGTAGCTCTACTATATATATAGCTATGTAATTCTCATTATAACACAATATTCTTATATTTAATATGGTATTAGAGCAGATAATTAGGGTGAGTTTTGATCCACCGATCAAACTCAACCCACGATCCACTTATTGAATATATATAAAAATAAAAAAAAATCGTTGCTTCGGTCCGCCTTGCCTTAGCACCACCGTCGCTCAGCCACCGTCGCTCAGCCACCGTCCGTTTGCTTATCCGAGCAGCCATCAGTGTTTGTCGTCTTCACCGCAAGTCTCTACTTATCGTTTACAAGCCACAGTGCTTCCTTTTTATTTTATTTTTATTTTTGTTTTTAAGCCATCGAGCTTCCAAGCCAAAGTGCTTCCCTTATTCAAGCATAACAAGTGCCTCTGAATCTTAAGCTATATGCTTCCTCAAGCCATCAATGATGAGCTTCTCACCGACGACTTCGACGCCTGTTCTCGGATCTGCTCTCGGCCTCAATCATCTCTCACCGCCACATTTCTCTTCTGCTGGTGCATCTTCTCTGTCTTCCTCGATGTGTCTTTTTCTTCTAGTCAATCTCAAGTGGTTCTTCGTTTACACTTCATCCCCCTTGAGCTTGAGGGGGCGTATTAAGGATAATCATCTATCAAGATCCCTATGATTACTCCCTATAATTATTCCCTACGATTTCTCTCTATAATTTTCTCATTTATTATATGATTATGTAGCTCTACTATATATATAGCTATGTAGTTCTCATTATAACACAATATTCTTATATTTAATATAAAGTTTATTTTTAAAAATATCTTCTTAAATAATATTATAGAGATTATCTTGATTAACCACACTAAACCGAAGAGATAAACCGAAGAGATCCCATACAATTTTGTAAATATTTTTAATTAACGCATATTCTACCATTTGAAATGGAGAATGTGTTTTGTTTTTGTTTTTTGTGAATGCATTCAATTCAATTGGCTCTCATAGTCGACTGGACAGAGACAAGTTNTCATTAAGAAAACAAAACAAATTCAAAGTTTCATGTTTTTTTTTTTTTTTCGATAAACCTTATCAGCTGATTCGGTCAGTCCTGGTAGAAACACACCGAAGTGTTACAGAGTGGACTTCCCGTGAGTTCAACGGTTCAACGGATATCATGAGCTTCGAGCCACTACTCTTGTCAACGAGCTATGAGATCCATGAGACACCATATGGACCACCACACTACCTATCTCGAGTTTGAAATGCTTTCCGACTAATATCAGGGGTAGCCAAATCACCTGTTACTGAACTACCAAGTAAACTGTATGGGTTTTTAGGCCCATACCCAAACTTCGACACACGAATGTTTTTCTTTTAATCACAGAAATTGTTATGACATCGACAAATAGACTATTCGATCACACACAACCACTTATTATTCATTTTTCTTTTGGTATAAAAGAAGATATATCAATTTAAATGGCTATACAAGAGGCTACATACACTCTAATTTTCTTTTTTTTTATAAAAAAGGAAAATAAAATTAGAGTCTTGCCATTTTTTCTTCCAACATAGAACCAAAAATAAAACAAAATCTTAACTTTTTACCAAAAAATAAAACAAAATCTTAACTAAATATATAAAACGAAAATACATCTATATTTTTGTTTAAATAGTATTATATACTTCATAAGAAAAAAAGGTTTCAGTTTCATCATATGTGTGTATATTCACTTAATGAGTTTTTTTTTGTTTTTCACTTAATGAGTTGAGTAGTGGATGATCTTTGCCAAATGAGCTCAAGCTCTCGAGCAAAGTCTTTTTGTCGGCCAACGACAATGGTGATGTGGTCTTTGTCAGGGATGACGTGTACAGTGGCACGTGGCACTTTGGTCTTCACACTATAGCTACACTCCACAGGAATGACCTCGTCTCTGCCACCGTGGTATATGGTGACGTCACAGTCCACGTGGTCACGGACATGGTCAAGATACGACTCGAGCTTGCCTCCTGACCCGAAGATGATGTTGTGTAATGTGTGCCACGACCCATTGTGCGTGTGACATAAAAATCCTTCAATCAAATACGTTCGCATCCTGCACAAATTCTTTAATTTAGCTTATTCAAATTTAATATAAAGAACACAATACAACATTATATGTTTTTTTTTCTCCTTCCAAAATTACCAACTATATAACCCAAACTCATGTGGGTTATTGGGAGTTGAATTTATGTAGAGTTGGTTGATTCTGAAAATCAAAAGATTTGTCAAATTTGCATAAAATTTTGTTGAATTTATAAAAATCTTTTAAACTTACGTACAAATTGCATAGAGTTTTGTGTATTTAAACAATACATACAAAAATTCTATTATAACAAACTTTGAGAATCCAATGGATATGTATAGTATTTTGAAAATTATGTTTTATGAGATAAATTATTAAGAATTAATATCCCAAGAACATTAGATTTTAACAAAATCGCATAATCATTAAAATCTAAACTTTTTGAATAACAATTTATTTTGATTAGAATTTAAAAGTTATTAAACCAATTACAATGGATTTATAAATGAATGTTATAATCCATAAACGAATAACAATTAAAAATGTAAGAATCCACAAACCAATAACAGTAAAATCTTCAACTCTAAATTTGTTTTCAAAAATCAACTTCCCAATAACCTTCTAGCTTTTAAATTTCGTTTTTTAAAAATCAAAATGATTTTATTCTTGTATCTCACTTTATATGTCATATAAAATGCAAAAATGGAATTTAATGGGGTCAAATAATGGAGGAGACACGGTCGATATAAATGGCTTTCTATGTTCAAAGACATTTTTCTATTACACAAAGCTACTAACTGCATTCTCGCATTCCCTAATAGTAACACACATTTTTTAATGTAAAAATTACTAAAGTGAACCAATCAACATCTTACTATAATAAATTTTGTACAACAATTCGGAAACGTCAATTTCAAGATATTGAAGAAGAGTAGGAGTAGAGTGGTTGGTTCATTAAAACATTTAGACTTTTAAACATTTCGGTGTTCCCCTAATCTCATCATGCACCGTGAGCTTCGGGTCAATTTTGCTTATTCAATTTTCAACAAAAGAATTTGTGGACGTAAACGTACGATCGATCGTCGTCTGATTGAATTGAAATGTGATTAAGGTCACAATTCCTTCTTTCAGTTTATATGTTTGCGTTTTGTTTTTCCTTATAATTAATGATTTAGAATATACTACAAAATGAAAAATGCAAATACATAAATAAATCATATCATAGCTTAATGTTGTATGATATTTAAATATTTACCTGTTTAGGGTAAGGAGACGAGTGAGGGACTCAAGCAAATTATGGGTTTTGCAGAGTACCAAGCAAACGGTGCGGCCAATGTGCTCGTACCAGCTAATTAGCGATGCACCAAACTGCATCGGTGGCCAAACATTCTTAGGAGCCACTTTCCTCATCACGTATTGCGCCGCTTGTACTCCCTTTGGCACCTTGTAATATGGCTGCCATTTTATGACTTCATTTAGTTAACCAAACTTTTCATATATATTAGGTCTGGAAAAATTACCCGGAATCGAAAGAACCGAACCGAACTGAATTATGAGGAACCGGACGATATAAGACCTTAATTTCTACTCATTATCAATTGTTTTGAACTGGAACTTCATGATTCCTAAAAATATCGAATAGCTAGATGGACTTACAGGAGCCAAGAGAGTGAGGGACTTGATAGCTCCAGGGTATTTAACGGCGAGCGCAAGAGCCAAAACGCAGCCTAAAGAGTGAGCCACTATGTGGAACTTTTTGAGTTTATAGTGAGAGATCACCGATTTCTCAATCATCTCTAAATGTTCTCTTAATGTATACAACGAGTCGTTTGGCTTTGGACTTCTTCCATAACCCAAAAGATCGACTGCGATGAGCCTATAATTCGATTTGGCTGAATCAGAAAAGTTTGGGAAGAGAGTCTCTGTCCAAAAGGAGGATGATGATAAGAAACCGTGTATGAACACAACGTTGTCTGGTGCCTTCTTGTTATCTGCACATATACATATCCCATTTATTTTATTTGGTAACCTAGTATTTATAAGAAAGCTTCTAGTGTATGAGATGACGACAAGAGTATATATATATATATTATATAATTCTTGTAAGTGATTTTCTTTTGGTAAAATACTCATATTAATTGATGTTTGTTTTACTCAAAAAATTTTGTTTTATTTTTAGAAAAGTTTTGCTTTTTTCAATGCACAATATTATTTTTTTGGTTTAAAGCAAAATATTATTTGTTTCCCTATTTGTCTAATTAGCTATTTTTTGGTGATTCTTATTGTCTTAAGATCATTTTACTATTTTTATAACAACGAACTAACTTTCATCTCTCAGGAGTTAATTTGATGTACCCAAGAATTCAAATTTTCTAAATGTGTATATATAGAATTCATTTGGAAATAGTAGATTATAATTTTACCTTTGGGTTGTTGAACTTTGACAAAGAGAGAATCTTTATTGGAAGAAGAAAGCCAAGAAGCACAGAAACTGCAATGACAATCCGACCATCTTGGTGTTGTCGGAGATTTCTCAATGACCGTAGAATTCAAAGTCATTAATCTCTTTTTATTACCACCACAAATCTTCTTCTTACACTGATCATTATAATGATCACAAGATTCCACCACATCGCGCCTCATGATCAAACCCTTATAATTGAAGCATTTCACGGACCTCACGAGCTTGGAGAGCCTCACTAGAAGCGAAGGACCACGTGAGTATAGTGTGTCCGAGATCTCATCGAAATGTATCTTTGTTCTTGTCATAGACACAACCTTTGAGTACTCTCCTCGCTCGGACACTATGATCTTCTTGGTCTTGGCTTGAGCCTCTAGTGGAGAAGAGCAATAACAAGGTTTCCACTTGGATTCGAAGAAGAAATCTAAAGTCTTGTAAGTAAAACAAAGCAAGAATTCGACAATGTCGAGGAAAAAGAAGACGAAGAAGCCCACGGTACGGTTGAGCCACTGTGCCATGGCCATGATGTGTGGTGGTGATGAAGAATGAAGTGGTTTTATTTGAATTTTGTGGATGTGAGAGTGTTATATAAATTGATGATATATGAGAGAGAGAGGGTCATATATAGCAGATGACAGATATATGAATTTATTGTTTCAGTTAACATAGTTTGCTGTCCTAAGTGATGAAATTGGGTGGTGGTTGAATCATTTTTTGGGTGGGCAAACCCTATAGTTAACTATTTAATGTTCATTATAATTGTTCATATGTATTATTATATTTATAATTTGGAATGTGCTATATTAATTTATGATTTGCGAGACTTTTGAGGGCTAAAGTACTGAAAAAAAAACGAAATGTGGAAAGAAATGCTATTTATTAAGGTTAAACCAATGTATATATCTTTTAGTTTTCTAATAATTCTATATATAATACAGTTATATTCAAGATTTTTAATAATATAAATAAATACAGTAATAATTTAGCTAAGTAAAATAATAAATTTGATGTTATTTATATAACCAATTTGAGAATGAGGCAATTTAAAAATATACCACACTTTAATTTTGTTTTACAAAATTGTAGTGTGTAAAAAACCATTAATAGTGGTATATTAGGGTAGTACTATTTTAAAACTTATTTTATGATGACAAAAAATGTAACATTTGATCTAATTTAATCTCCTAATCAATTTTGTTTTCTTGTGTTTCGTTTCAATCTTTACGTAAATGAGTATTATATTTAGTTGAGAGTAATCCATATAACATAGTATATATCATATACTAAACAAAGTTGATGCTAATGCATCTAAAGGTGTCCAAATAGAATTTAAACACTCAATTTTATTGGTCCATGTTAATATTAAAAATTATTTAAAAAAAAAATCTAATATTATTATTAGTAAAAACATGAAAGTTAAGCAAATTATGTATAAAATTTCCATTACAACAAAAACCTAACATGATATTAAAATAAGAAAATTTTCCATTAACAACAAAAAACCAACATGATATTAAAATACTTAAAAAAAAAAATTAAAATAGTGATCTAAATTATATAAATAACTAATAATAAATATGATAATAAAATCTATTTACATGTGTGTATGTACACACGTTTAGATAACACTTGGTTTATTATGATGGAATAATTTTACTTCCATTTTTGTCATAAATTGATTCTAAGGCTTTTCACATAGGATTTTATAAAAAATATATATGTTAGTTATAAAAGTTAAAGTTAATTGATTCTAAGGATTTTCACATAGGATTTTAATTAACCAATAATTATAATCTACATTAGCATCTAAATTTTTATCACATATCCATAAAAATTCACACGATCGCATGGAATAGATAGTGCAGAACGGGTTAAAGAAATTACATTTTTATATTCGGCTTGGGATTGCCATAGATCAATGTATGAGTTATGTGTTTTGAGTTGTTCAATTTGTTATTCATTTTTGAATTTTTATGTAAATTGTATTGATTTTGCCTACTTAATTGTCTTTTTGATCAAAGTTATGCTCTGGTGGAATATAAAAAGAATAAAGAACGACATGAAAAAGAATTCACCCACGTATTGAGAAAGACGACTAAAACGAAGGAAATATGACCATGTGTAAACCAATTTTCTCAGATATAAAATAGTTTTTTATTATTTTAATATTCTTTGCAATGACATCTAAGTATGATAATTAAATCATCATCGCTTAAGTTTATGATCTCATCGGAATACCATTAAAAAGTTACCACAACCAACATGCATGTCACCTGACAAAATTCCGGTTTCTATCTTTTCAAGGTGAAACTTACACAAATTATATTTACTTTGTCGGTTTTTTTTCGTCTAACAATTTCATTGATATTAAATAAAGTTTATAAAATCAGTATACCGAACTATCAGAAAACAAAAATATTACATAAACATATATATGTGTTATATAATGAGGCCGATACAACAAAAGAAGTGAATTTGACGATAATTTCGTAGAAAAGTTTTACTCGCTAACGTATTTTTTAAACCGTTATTTTCTTTCTCCGTATTTGATCTTCCCATGATGTGAAGTGTGTGTTGCTAGTATCTTTTGGCTAAAACTCCAATTTGCACACCGCATAATAAAACCCAATGCATCCAAAAATAATCTTGAAATATCGAGCGTCTAATACCAATTTGTTTCAATTCTTTGTTATTATAAATTTGTTTCAAAGTTTATTTCATATTCATATATTGTCTTGGTTTCAAATATTTTTTTTTCATAGATACGAAAGCAAGAGTTGTGCTTATTAGTTTGCTTTTCGATTTGTACATTAAATTAAAAATTTGTACTGATTAAAGTAGTTAAAGAAAGAGAATAGTTTTTGACTATCTTGTTTTTTTTTTTTTCGTAGAAAACATATATAATGAGAATGCAACTGAATATGATGAGAAAACTTGTTCACTTTGATTAGAAGAAGTGAAGTATTTTTTTTTTTAACGCTGAGTAATACTTTATTAAGAAAATAAAAATACTGAAGTGTTTACAATGACTAGAAAAAAGGATTCACCAATAGGGATATGATCCAACGTAAAATAAAGACATTTTTTGCGAATAAATAACTAACGATTCTGCAGATGAATGCTCCACTTTTGCTTTTGGGCTGACTAAATCTCCACTGAGATAATCTTCTTAGAAATCCAAAAACATTTATCACCGCTTCAGACTGAATTGACCACGATTGCCAATCTCTTTTCATTGCTCCAGTAGGAGTCACCGAGATCATCGTTCCAAACAGTCGATTAATTAGGAGTCTACAATCAAGCTGTCTTCCGGAGTAACCGTGGTTGCGACGAGAAACCCGCCAACACCGAATGAATAACCATCAGCGATTGAAGCCGGGGAAGAACCGTTGCCACCATCCGCTTCCACTGTCAATTACCTGTTCGAAACGGTCTAACTGAACCAGATCTTTTCTCTTCCCAAATTTATTGAAAAAATCCCACGAAAAAAACAATCAAAAACTTTGCCAAATCTAAAATAAATTGAAAAAAATTACACAAATCAAAAGAAAAGTAACAAAATAAACTAACCAAACCGATGTCGGAGCTATAGAAGTCTCCGGCCATCAGCTTGGATCCACCGAGGAAAATCTTCTCTCCTCTCGAAGAAGTGAAGTATAATCATTGAAAAATTATTTAAAAGTTACCACAATCAATATGGTACCCGTCCCTCCTTTAAAGCTAATGAAGCATTGGTTTTAGGCCACACGTTATAACAAAAAAGATTGGGCCACATTTTAGTATTTTACATAATTTTTTATAGTTTAGATGGTTAAGTCCTTATACTTAATTCTCAATTCTCAATTCTCAATTCTATGATTCGTTACTCAATGCACATTTTTCCTTTTTTAAGTGGCAATTTTCCTTTTTTCTTATTAGAGTTTTCATTTTTTTTTAGATAATTAGAAACTTAACTTTTTTCTTTGTTGTAAAAAAAACTCTTCTCCTAAACCTCTTAGTCGCCGTTAGGGATGTCAATCGGGCTAACCCGGCCCGGCCCGGCCCGAAACCCGTAAAGCCCGCATATATTTGAGTTCGGTCTGGCCCGACCCGAAAAAAAACCGGGCCTATATTCCAAAGTCCGGCCCGGCCCGGACAGGACTCTAGGGCTTTTCGGGTTTTTTCGTTTTTTTATTTACAAACACAAAAATTCACAATTCTCAGATGAATAATTAAAACAAAATATCTATAAAAATAAATTTAAATTGAAATATATTATATCAAATCCAATTAAATTTAAAAGCAAAAGTTTGACAAAAAAACAAATAAAATTCAAATAAATTGTATTACCAAATAAAACATAAAATCAAAACACTTCAAATCTAGGTAGTATAGTTTAGATTAGAATCTGCTTCATTGTCTTCTAAATCCTCATCACCATCAAGAGGTACATATACAAAAAAAAAGTAAAATAATATTAAGTTTTGACATGTATAAATTATATAGAAATGTCATTGAAAGTCTATAGATAATGATTTAAAAAATATGAAGTAAATATGGATGAATGATAATGGTACATGAATCACGAAATGTATAAAAAATATGTCAAATTATGATTTTTAGAAAGATAAATGTTTAAATAAAATCTCTAACTAATTAAAATATAAAGTTCTGGGCTTTTCGGGCTAGCCCGAGCCCGATCGGGCTAAGCCCGAAAACACACTAGTCCGAATAGGCTTTAGCCCGAAAAGCCCGATTTTTTTGGGCTTATATTTCTAGGTCCGAGCCCGCTTTTTTTCAGGGTCGGGCCGGACCAGCCCTCGGGCTTTGGCCCTAATTGACACCCCTAGTCGCCGTTAACTAAACTAAAAGATTGATTAGGTTTCACTAACATTTGATTAACACTTTTAGTTGGCTTGGTATACTAATTTATAAGTATTCGATCAAATAATACGTTTTTTCAAACGGGACATATATATACATTCAAAATAAAACCGTTGAAACCTCACAAACTATATATAATTTCTGATATTAAAACTACAATATTTTATATATATTATTACAATCACTAATATACACAAAGTAATATTTCAATAAATATAATTAGTCGCATATAATTTTTATCAAAATAATATTAAAAAGAACACCCATAGTAACGTGGATGCAAAACCGAGTAAATATAATAATTTATCCAAAAATATAGTTATAGAAAGTTATATAATGTTTGTTAGAGAACGCGCCAGATGGGAAATGTCAAGTGTGGTTGATGTGTCACATGTGCAATTAATGAAACTCTTTGCATCATCATTGTCTTTGAATATTAACAAGACAGCCTAGCCTTGCTTGTTGTCCTATTTCCATATTGTCATAATATTAATTACAAAACGACGTGCTATCTTTTGAACAAGTCCTAAATTCCTAATGTAAAATTCCAAACAATATATGCACATGAAGTATAATAGTGTACGTAGAAGAACCATGTGCTATCTTTTGAACAAGTCCTAATGTAACATAAGTAAGCAAGATGAATGGTTCAAAAGTTTTAATGTACTCACGAACCTTAACTTTATTTAACCAAAACATTACATGCTCTTTCCAATGGCAAAGATTCGACAAAGTTAAAAAAAAAAATGGAGATCGCATACAGATGTTCTTTCAAGCCTTTCAATTTCACTTTTCTTCTTCTTTGGCTATCACATTTTCAGGCTGCTCAATCTTTCACAAATTTCATATTTGGAGACTCGTTGGTAGATGTTGGAAACAACAACTATCTCTTTACATTGTCGAAAGCTGATTCTTCTCCTTATGGCATCGATTTTGGACCTTCCAATGGCCAACCGACCGGAAGATTCACTAATGGTCGAACCATTTCTGATATCGTAGGTAAGTAGAGATAAATTACATTTTCAATAATAAAATGATACTAGTTTTTAAACAAACTTAAAAAGTAAAACAACATTTATTGTGTATGTTAAAGTGGTTACTACATAGTTAGATATAAATGTACCTTGATGTAATGGTTAGCTACAACGATTTAATAGAAGAGGACACCTCCTTAGTTTACAAACACACTTGTAGTCGACCATCGATAAGTTGACTAGTTTTGAAGCATGTAAAGTCAGAATTGGGTTGGACCGACAAATTGAAAACAGTAATGGAAAAAAAAATTGAAATGTGGAGAAGTCAAAAGGCTACATTGATGGAGTTTGTTAAGGAGTTTTGTTTTGATTTATTATATTCTTCTGAATTGGTCGTCTCTTGGATCACATAATGTTGGTTTTGAAATTTAGATGATGCTAATCTGTAATTAATTGTCTTAACACATGATCTAATAAATTAAAAGTTAAAAAAAAACAGGTGAAGGCTTAGGAGCAAAGTCAGCACCAACTCCATATCTTGAACCAAACAGTGAAGCTAACACAATTCGCAATGGAATCAATTATGCTTCTGGTGCGGCTGGAATCTTTGACGACACTGGCCTTTTGTTCGTAAGCACCATTCATCCTTTTTCTGTTTTTTCGTCTGAAAACTTATTATATTAATCACTAAAACGATACAACTTATACTAAGACTAGCAGATTATTTTTCTATTACTAATATTTATTACACATTTTATTTTTCTCTAATAAAATAGATAAAAAACATTTTAATAAAATTTCTGAAAATAAACGAATATTTTTTTGTGAAATATTTTTTTGTTATAAGAACAGATAGAATATTTTTAATGATTGTTGACAGATCGGGAGAGTTCCATTAAGAGAACAAGTGAGTTATTTTGAGAAGAGCAGAGAATATATGGTTGAAATGATTGGTGAAAATGGTACAAACGAGATGCTGAAGAAGGCAATGTTCACAATCACAATTGGGTCAAATGATATATTGAATTATATCCAACCATCTATACCTTTCTTCTCTCAAGACAAGCTCCCCATTGATGTCTTGCAAGACTCCATGGTCTTCCAATTAACCACACATCTTAAGGTAATCAAACTAGTGCATTAATTAATTCGGATATTGTTTGAGTCAACATCAAAATGTAAACGTAAACACAAACACGATCTAAGTCAATACTATTGCGTGTTTACAGCGTTTGCATCAACTAGGAGCTAGAAAGTTTGTGGTGGTCGGAGTGGGGCCACTCGGTTGCATACCGTTTGCTCGTGCATTGAATCTAATACCGGCCGGAAAATGCTCCGACCAAGTCAACCAAATAGTCCGAGGCTATAACATGAAGCTTAGACACTCTCTTATGACATTGAACAGTGAGTTAAGATCGGAAGATCCCAACACTACATTTGTCTACGCCAACTCTTACGACCTATTCTTGAAACTGGTTTTGAACTATCGCCAATTTGGTAAGATTTAGTGTTTTTGACTAATTCTAGTAACTACCCGTACGTCACTGATTTTATTGATTATAATCCTAATGTAACGTTTTGGTTTGGTCCTTTTGGAAGGGTTGGAGAACGCAGACAAGCCATGTTGTGGCGGCTACTTTCCACCGTTTGCTTGCTTCAAGGGACCAAACCAGAACTCGAGCCAAGCCGCTTGTGATGACCGCTCCAAGTTTGTCTTCTGGGATGCATATCACCCAACCGAAGCTGCCAATCTTATTCTTGCCAAAGCACTTCTTGATGGGGACCAAACTGTCGCTACACCTTTCAACATTCGTTACCTTAACAATCTTTGATTATTAATCGTAATTCATAACCATATAAATATACTCAATCACATGTCTTGCGCGTTAATCACTCCCTAATAAGGAATAATTTTCTTTTGTAATATATTGACCAAAACCTTGCAATCCCCTTCGAAATATATTGAATCCTATCTCATACTTCAAATGTTTTGTAAAACTACCAACAATGCATTTCCTTCAACTTCGAGACTAGAAGTTGCATATCCCAAATTAATCGATCCCCAAAATTTAGTCATTTTTTGATGATCATGTTGAATCCATCCGTCCAAATCTCTTTGAGAAATCAGGTTATAAGCATCATCATAATTACATTTAAACCAGCTCACATTTGGATGAGACCACGATGTAGAAACTTGCATCGTTTGACCTGAGAGAGTTCACGTCATATTATTTTGTGCAGTTGTAATTGTGATCCATTTGATAACATTAGCGATTGCAAACTCGACATCTCGGATTGGCTTAATTCGTTGTTTCTTGAAGATCAAATTGTTTGTGATTTTCATATGTGCCACATAATCCAAAAAAGAGTAATTTTTATTGTTTTGTTAAATATTTGTTTCCTTGAAGATATGTAATATACTATAATGGAAGATATAGAAGTGGTATATATTTGGGTGGGAGTGGACTTGTAAATTATTACATTTGGTATACTTGAAGCAAAAAAAACAAAAGAAATACAAAATAATATGCCAAATCTCGGTTTATCTTTGTTCATTTTCTCCACATTCGGCATAGAACGATAAACTTTTGGTTTTCCATAAATAGATCATAGTTGTATATTAGAATTCAAATGATGTTTTGGAAAAATTTTGTTGCCTTCAATTTTTTTTGGTTTCTCAACAATGGCGGAAACCCCAAATCTCTCCAATTTGTTCTATCGCTCCTAGAAAACGAACCTTTTGAAGCTCTCACGTTTCCAGTTGATGAGGTTCACACAATGTGTTTGCTCTAATTTACATATGCCCAACATATGCACATACGAAAACAAAATACATATTAAGATTCAATGTGAGGTATGAAGAGTTTATCATAATATGCTATGTTTGCTCTCATTTTGTTATCAACATCAACGCCTCCACTTCTCTAACTCCAAATTTTTTATTAAAAAAAAAACATAGTGAAAAAATATGGTATCGAAGGCTTTGAAGACTTTCATTTCCGCGATCGAGACTTCTATCGCAAATAAATGGAAAAGAGAGAGTGTGAAAGGTTTTGTGTTCTCATAGATCTGGGGACCTCTAGGGATCCATGTATCTGAAGCCGTAGCTCAACAAGTGAGAGAAGAAGAAGGCCTTCAAGAAGATCCTGATTGACGTTTCACCAGGAACATACATGTTTGAAGCTAAGGAAGTTATATATGAGTTTTCTCTACTCAATGGTGGGCTCAAAGTGAAGATTGAGAGTCCAAATGGTGCCACGAAAGAAGCTTCCATCTCGCATGCTGAAATCCAGAAAAATATTGCTGATAAATGTGGACTCATCGTGCCAGCCCCAGAAACGGAAGATGTAATCATGAGAAAACAAATTGCATAGTTAACCGGAAAACAAAAAAAAACTAAGAGGGAGATCCAGAAGCTCGCTGAGTTGACCAGCAAACTGAAAGCGTACGAGAGAAACGATGCTTCTTCGAGCATCAGTACTTAAAAGTCTTTTTTTTTACAAACTCATGATAAGTATTGGGCTTAAATCGATCACATGTTTTTGAATGTATTTTTTTTACAAACTCAAGAAAATGTAGAGGTTAACATATTTTAATGTCAGTTTTTGGTAATTGCTAATTTGTTCATGGTCTGAGAGATGGATCCATTTATTGGAGTATGAATAAGCAAGGCTGAGTAAACACTTTCAAACCAATACAAATAGTTATAAAGGTTTTCAAGTCCAATACAAATGGTTATGGCTTTTAGAATCCTGAACTAAGTATAAAGTATTGGGTTTAAGAGTATAAAACCTGTATATACCCAAACCAAAAGCTTTGATATTATTAACTGCCTACTTAGCAAAAAAATATAGAATCACACATTCCATTAGCCTGATAGCCTCTACTCATTACTTAATTTAAGCACGATCATTGAGGATAGTTAAGATCCAGATAATCTAATATAGTACAGGGAGGGAGCAAATCGGGTTGTTTAATATTGGGTAAAGTTAGAGATTGTTGGCAGTGGGGATAATTCTACAGGTTTGATTCTGTTTCTCGAGTGGCTCTGTTGTTTCAAGTATGTTCTTTTTGAATTAGGTTTGTTGGTTAACTCAATCTAGTTTCATCTTGTTCTTCAATGGTTTAGAAGTGTAATTGATTCCACATTTCTATGGTTGGTAGTAATTTCTTATCGTAACACTTACCTAGTCCTCTCCTCATAAATTTAGGTAATGAGATGTTGTTGGTAGTGTGGCAAGGAAGCAGGAGAAGAAGTATCAACTCAAGGCCTAGTATCATCTACTTTTTATATATGTTTTTAAGACATTTCTCTCTCTTAAGTCTTAATAATTGTTTAGTATTTTACTTTGTTTTTTTTTTTTTTTTTTTTTTTTTTTTGAAAGAATGTAAAATTATATTCAAACTCAAAAAAAAGCGTTGTTACAACGGATGTGTTACTTTTGCTTAATAGTTTAAAAGAAGGCTAACACAAAGTTTTGATTTGAGATGATCTTCTCAGTTTCGAGAACCAAACCAAGCTTGGAGTGGGTCTTTGAGCTTGATGTCTCCTAGTTCGCGGATTGAGTGGAGTCTTCCTCGAACTTCTTTGTCGATGAATGAATAGAGGAGAGTGGCTGTTGAGGGTGGTTCACCGTGCCTCCGATTATTTCGCTCTCGCCAGGTACAGTGGATAGCAACTTGGAAGACATAGCGGAATAGGAACAGGTGAGTACGATCGAGCTGTGCGTCTACAAGGAGTTGTTGCAGAGAGGCCCAGTCTTTTGTGAAATGTTGTTGAAGAAGTCCCCTCGTTAGCTTAGTCCATACTTCACCTGTGTAAGGACAGGAAAAAAAGAGGTGATCTCTGGACTCCATTGGAGCATTGCAGAATGTACAAGCCGGGTTTACTCCAACGTTCCAATGCATCATACGATCTCCAGTTGTTAACCGATTATGCATCGTAAGCCAAGCAAATACCGCATATTTTGGGGTAAAATGCTGAAACCACACTCCTTTATACCAATCGATTGGAGTTGAGGCTGCTCGTGTGAGTAGCCATGTCTTCTTCGAGTGGAACTATGGGTTGAAAACGCCCGCCTTGCTCTTCCAAAAGGAGATGTCCTTTGTTTCTGGTTGAATTCGATCTTTGACATCTGCGATTGCATTTTCAATTTGGTTTAACACCTCGACTCGATGACGCCTCATTCTCCGAGAACTAAGCGTCGCCACCGTTGCGTGAATTGGGATACCCAGGTCAATCGTTCCTCGCATCCCTGTTAAATCGATTACTCTCCCCAGATCAGACCATGAGTCGTACCAGAAGGAAGTCCTCTCGCCATTTCGTATATCCATCTTACAGAAGGTCCGAGCCAACTCTCTATACTTCAAAATTTTTCTCCACATCCAGGATCCCATATTCGTGTTTTCTTGAATCGACCAGAACGATGCTTTGCGAATCAAGTACATATGTATCCACTGAACCCAGAGTGAGGGGTGTGCAGAGACAATCCTCCAAACCATCTTCAGGCAGCAGACTGTGTTAACCTCTTTCAGGGAACGGAGCCCGAGACCTCCCTCTTGTTTCGGTTTGCAAACTTCCTCCCAACCAATCTTTGCTTTCCGCGGGTTTAAGTCTGGTCCAGACCATAAGAACGCCGAACAGATCTTATCTATCTCTCGAATACAGTCTCGTGGAAGTCGAAAGGCCGAAAGCCAGAAATTTGTGATACTATGAAGAACTGAACTAATGAGTTGCAGCCTTCCTGCAATCGATAGAGCTCGAACTGTCCACGAGGATATTCGCTTACGGATCGATTCCAAGAGCGGTAGATAGTCATTTACAGTCATCTGCTTTGTTACGAGAGGGAGACCCAAATATCGAACAGGAAGATGACCGGAGGCGAAATGGAAGCGGCTAATCAACTCCTCTCTAACACTATATGCGACTCCCACCAGATACATAATTGATTTCTCCATACTTATTTTCAGGCCTGAGATCCTTGCGAATTCCTCAAAGATATCGACTATGCCTTTCACCGATCGCACTCTACCGTCCGTAAGGACCATTAAGTCATCTGCAAAACTGAGATGTGTAAGGCCAATATTCTTGCACTTTGGGTGAAAACCTATGCTCCGAGTACTCACTGCTCTGTCTAACAACTTTGATAGAACGTTCATACTGATGACAAATAAATATGGTGACAAAGAACAACCCTGTCGTAGACCCCTAGTACTCCGAAAGAAACCCGCAAGTTCCCCATTCACTTGCACCGAGAAGGAAGCTGTTGATATGCATAGCTTTATCCAATGAATAAATCTTTCCGGGAAATTCATTGCTGCTAGAGTGTTTAGTAGAAACGTCCACTGGACCGAGTCAAAAGCCTTGGAGATGTCGATTTTTATGGCGCATCGAGAGGAGACCGAGTCCTTGTGATAGTCTTTAACCAATTCTGTTGCGAGAAGCAGATTCTCGATGAGTAGTCGGTCTTTGATGAATGCAGATTGGTTTAAGGCAATGAGATGGGGCAAGATACCTTTCATCCGATTTGCCATGATCTTAGAGATGACCTTGTAGATGACGTTGCAACAAGAGATAGGACGGTAGTCTTTCATTTCGATTGCTGAGACCTTCTTCGGGATCAAAGCGAGGATCGTCGAATTTACACCTTTCGGAAGGAAACCCTTTACAAAGAAAGGAATAGCAATGACAAATTCCTCTCCAATTATCGGCCATGCTGCTTTATAGAATTCTGCGTTAAATCCATCCGGACCTGGGGATTTATTACTTGGCATCGAAAACAGAACCCCTTTTACTTCTCCTTCCGTTACCTCCGCAGTTAGTTGGCATCGGTCAGTTTCAGAGCATCGAAAAGGGACGATCTCCTCCAAATCTTCTGTCGAAATTCCTGTGTAATCCGATGGAACATGCTGGAGGAAATCTCGAAAGAACCTTTCAGCCTCTTCCTTGATTGCGTCAGCTTCCATGACCACGACTCCATCGCTGCGCTGGATCTCCCTGATTGTGTTCTTTGCCTCTCGTGAAGCAACAGCTTTGTGGTAAGTCTTATTGTTTCTGTCTCCGATTTTTAACCAGTGCACCTTCGACCTTTGTTTAAGAAATTTTTCTTCCAATCCGGAGATGAAATCCCATCGCTCAAAAGCCTCATTTTCTTCTTCCATCTTCTGCGAAGAGGGACTAAGCATGTTCTCCGCTTGCTTCTCGCATAAGGTTTTAAAAGCCTCTGTTGTTTTCCTTGTGAGATTACCCATCTTGTTCTTTGCTAGGTTCTGAATCAATGGCTTTAGAGCCTTGAGCTTCTTTGTGAATCTAAACATAGATGAGGTGGAGAGAAAGATAGGTTGCGACGAACTCCAATGACCCTCCACCATGGGTTTAAAGTCCTCCAACTCTGCAACTACGTTCACAAATTTAAAAGGTTTCTTCGCCTTTATCTTCTCTGCAGCCAAGTGAATTCGACAACGCATGTGGTCTGAACACCCTCCTGCTTCGAAGACACTGTACGATTGTGGAAACACTTGCTGCCATTTTGTGTTCATTAGAACTCGATCCAGTTTCTTTGAGATCATGCCCTCTTCCCTCTTGTTACACCAAGTGAAGAGCGGCCCCTGAAAAGCCAGGTCCTCCAGAGAACAATCTCTCACCAAGCTCTGAAAATCACGCATCCCAGGAGGGAGAAGGGGTGAATCCTCAAAGCCTGAATGCTCCTCTACATCCAAAATCTCATTGTAATCTCCAAAGCAGAGCCACGGCTTATTTCGGAGTATAGGAGAGTTGTGATGAAGCCGAATATCGCTCCATAGTTCCTTACGATCTTCCGCAAAATTTGAAGCATAGATAAACGAGCAGAAGAACTCGTCATCTCGATCTTCTAATTTCACAGAGCAGGTGATCATCTGCCCACTTTTGAAAAACAGAGTTAACCGTACTCTAGGACTCCAGACAACCCAGATACGGCCAAGACGATTGAATTCGTAGTTCGTGATTACCGACCAATCTCTGAAGATTGATGAGGCAATGCGACTGGCTTTTCCTTCCTTTACCCTTCATTCCAATAAAGCTCCAAATTGAAAATCCTTACTCTGTACCCAATCTCTTATGATGGAATGTTTTGTTGATTTGTTTAGGCCTCGAACATTCCAAAAGAAACCCGACATGATTAAGTTTTTTTCTTAAGTGCCCGTCTACCCGAATTGCCAGGATTTTTGTCCTTAGCATTTTGAGTATTTGAGACTTTGCTGTTCCAATTTGACGATTTCGAGGCTCGAGGGAGCGGTGGACGAGGCCCAAAGTCGTCTTGCTTACTCATCTTCTTTAGATTTGTTGTCGTGTTTTGAACTGTAGATTCAGCGTCCGCTTGCAACTGAACCCCAGACTCGGTTGGAGGAACTTCTACCGGACTTCCCTGATCCCTATGAACGACAGTATCGTCATCCCTTCCAGCCAGAATTGAGAAATGAGATGGGGATATCGAGACATTTTCTTTAGCTCTCATCTGGTCAGTGTGTCGCCCAGCTTTTGTTGGAGATACTGAGAGCCATTCACCTTCCTCCCGTTCTGATTTTTCCTCCTCAATATCGATGGCTTGATTTGAAACCTCTAACTCTCCTGTTAAGGGGCAAGGGGCGGGAGTCTGCTCCACAGTTCCATCCTTTGAAAGCTGCTCTTCTACTCCCTTTGACTTGATAATTTCCTGGTCCTTGACGAGTCCGACCGTTTCGGTTGATGGCAAAGACTCTTTTCCGATGTTGACATATTTTTCTCCGTCATTCCTTTTCAATATAGTCTTTTGTCCCACATTTGCCATACAAGAGTCTGAGAGATGGCCCCATTTTTTACATGAAGGACACTTTGGGGGCAGCCATGGGTATTTGAATTCCACAACTGAGTCAATTCCCAAGTCAGATTTGAAACGATATTGCTTAGGCAGCTCCTTTGATAAATCTGCTTCTACAAATATCTTCGCTTCATCGAAGCTCTTACAGATCTGTGTGTCAGGGTGCAATCGCTTTGGTTCACCTACAGCACTTGCCAAAAAACTCAATCCTTTCTCATGGAACATCTTGTGAGGGACGTTTTTCATGACTACCCACATTGGCATCGATTTTATTTCAAGCTGAGCCTCTTCAATTATCGGAGACCACTTTGAAACTACCATCGGAACATCTGCAATGTTCCACATTCCTCTACGAGTAACACGGTTTCGGGCAGCTTGATTTTTGATTCTGAATTTCATCGTTGTTTGGTTCACTACGAACACGTCTATTTTCAGATTTTTGTCTCCAAGTGTCTAGATCTTATTGACTATTACATGCACTTTCGCGACGTGAGGAGCAGTCGATAGGAACCTGCCAATTAGTATCTCATCCCACAATGGAGCCGAGCCCTCAATAATCCCATCTGGAATCATGACTGTTTGGGAACCGTCTACCAGCGAGACATCAAGGTCGTGCTTCAAGAGGCCTACTTTATTTTGAACAATAGAAGACCAGAGAGGTTTGGCTTGGGTGCTAAGCTCACCCGCAGCCGACTTCGATGTCGACATTGACTCTCCACAATTAGTTCTTTCTGATTCTGATGTCCAATCCTCTCAGAGAATGGGACTACAGCATTCTGATTTACCAACGTAACCCCTGCCTGAGGTATCGAAGAGCTCTGCCCCTCCTGCTCCAATGCGTCCCCTACGCTCACCTTCAAATCCAAGACTGAAGCTACTGCGCCTCCTACAACCCCCGTCGAAAGAACCTTAGTCGTATCCCCTTCGTCCAGCCGAGGCGGAGATTCCGCCTGCGCCGCCATGCCGTGAGGCAGAAGCGAACCCTAGGAACCAGAAAACCTAATCGCCTTTCAATCCCCCTCAGAGCAAAACGGTGTCGTTTCCGCTAACTATTTTGTTTTTTTGGTCAAGAGTATTTTACTTTGTTAAAATTAGATTATTATATATGGAACCAAATCCAGTTATGATTATTTAAACATGCTTTATGATATACGACGATTCACGCTTGCTTGTGTTGTTGTCGATCATGATCCACTATATTTCGTATAATCTGTTTGATTGCTTCATAGTGTTGACTTATTTCCTTAAACTACTTGCTTATTGTTTCAACATTACTTAATGTTTCCTTTTGGACTTGTGGGTTTGAAAAACCAACCTTCTTGTTTTGAAAATCATTGAATATTCCTTTAATTCATTGTATATTAATGATTTATATGCCACTGTGCAACCAAGGATTTGGTTAGGGGTGGGCACTTCGGTTTGTGGTTTGGTTTCGGTTCGGTTTTTTCGGTTTTTTAGGTTTTCGGTTTTATAAAAATTCAAACCATATATATTTCGGTTTGGTACGGTTCGGTTTTTAACGGTTTTTGGTTTATCGGTTTTATAAAAAATGAAACCATTTAAAATCCATATACAATTTTGGCTCGGTTCGGTTTGGTTCGGTTACGGTTTTTAGTTTGGTTCATAACTTTTGATAAGGCTCATATAATAAGCAAAAATAAAATGAATGTATAAATAATATATTAAGCTAATAAGTAGGCATACTTCGTAAATCCAAATCATCATTAAAAATCAAGACTAAAAAAAACCTTGAAAATAGATGAAAAGAAGAAAATTCAGATTCTTATCATCGTCATCAGCCACGATTGTTGGTTTCCTTATGTTGCTTATGAATCTCTGATCAACAAAATTAACAACAAATAAACATTGAGAATTATCTATATTTACATACGATCTAAATATATTATAATGTATTTTAAGACCATGAGGAAAGGGAATACTTTCAAAACGTGCATACGTAATCAAACACGAGCTTGAACAATAATTAGAAAACAAACCCAGAAAGAGAATAAATTAGATACCTAGAACTAGAAGATGAGTTATGAAGAAGAAGATACAATTATTAGAGGAACCACCCACATGCCACATCCATATTTTGGTTTGTTTTGTACTAGGGTTTAGGGTTTTTTTATTTTATAGATTTTGTTTTTAAGTCTTAAATTTTAACTCTTAAACTAACTCTGAAAATATTGGATAAATGATAAATCTAATTTCAACCAAAAAACAAGAATGGATAAATGATAAATCTAAACTAAACCAAAAAAAATATAAAACTATATAAAATTAATCTAAAATGTAAAAACCGAAAAAAAACCATTCGGTTTTATGGTTTTAAACCAAACCAAACCGAAACCGAACTCTTAACAAAAATGATAACCGAATGGGTTTTTAGGTTACACCATAACCAAACCATATGATTTATTTCGGTATGGTTCGGTTCTGTTTTTTCGGTTACGGTTTTTTTGCCCACCCCTAGATTTGGTACTTGTAAATTTGGAAGTTTGTGTCGATGAACAAGCACGCATTGAAACAGCAAAAATGGATAGCATCATAAATCCCAAGTTAGAGATCCACCGCGAATCCAAAACTAGTCATTATAGCTAGAAAGTTCGTGATGGTCGGAGTAGTGCCACTCGGTTGCATACCTTTCGCTCGTGCCTTATCTAATACCAGCCGGAAAATGTTCCGACCAAGTCAACCAGAAATCGTCCAAGGCTATAACATGAAGCTTAGACACTCTCTCAGGACATTGAACAATGAGTTCAGATCCGCAGATCACAAAACTACATTCGTCTACACCAACTCTTACGACCTATTCTTGAAACTGGTTTTAAACTACCGCCAATTTGGTAAGATTTCGTGTTATTGACTGATTCTAGTAACGACACTCACCGATTTTATTGATTATAATCCTAATGTAACGCTTTGGTTTGGTACTTTCGGAAGGGTTGGAGAACGCTGATAAGCCATGTTGCGGCCCGTTTATTTGCCTCAAGGGGCCGAACCAGAACTCGAGCCAAGCGGCTTGTGAGGACCGGTCCAAGTTTGTCTTCTGGGACACGTATCACCCAACCGAAGCTGCCAACCTTATTGTCGCCAAAGCACTTCTTGATGGGGACCAAACTGTGGCTACACCTTTTAACATTCGTTACCTTAACAGTCTTTGATTATTAATGTAATCTTTGCGTAATTCATAACCATATAAATATACTCAATCACATGTCTTGCGCGCTAATCACTCCCTAATAAGGAATAATTTTCTTAGGAAAAAGCACAACAAGATATAGACTACTCTACTGATATAGATTCTAAAGCTTAGTGAAGATCATACATTACAAAATGAAACAAACTGAAATTGAAACTTAGACCAAATAACCGGACTGTAAACCGAATGAAACTCAACACCTTAGTTACCAGCTGAATGAATCCTTAGACTTCCCAATTCTGGTTTTGTATGAGCTCTCTATTTCTTCCTGCAGACATTTCATTAACATATCATCACTCTTCCAACAGCTGCATCAGAGCCCGTTTACATATTTTCCGATATTCAAAAAGCTTGGGGAGAATTAGAGCAATGAGAGATTTACCTTGCAGGATTTTAGTAAAGGTTCTAAGAATGAGGATCTGAAGAACTTGATTGATTTCCCAAGTAAACTTCTCTCTGAATCTGGCAGGTGTTAAATAACTAAAATTATTTATGCTAGTAAAGGGTAAAGGCTAATCCGAAACATCTCAACATTGATTGTATTTAAGAACGTACCATCATCATCCACATCCATTTTGGAGCCTCCTGAGTTGATTTCTTCTATTAGCTGATAATCGTTAGAAAATGAAATATAAGCTTAAGGAATAATATCTTTGTGATGAACTAATTCAGATCCACATTCTAATGTACCATATACTGTCAATTATTTTACCTGTGAAAGTGTTGGAACTGCCAATGGATCAAACTCATCGCAGTTATTTGGGTCGATCGGAACACAGACACGACCTGGAAAGTAGAAGATATTTCCTAAGTATGAACATGATTATTATCAACTGGTGCGATATATTCAAGAATCGACGGAAGGGACCTGTTTTTGGGTGGACACAGAAGGGTGCCTTAAGCAAATGGTTCATTTGTTTTGAGACCTGTAATCAAAGAAGGAACCATACAACTAAACAGTCAATTAACTTGTCAGTAGCTATAGGATCTTATACATCGAGGAAATATCTACCATAATCGCACGGCGGGTTTATGAAAATTGTAGCATAAATTATAACAAACCTCCAAATCAATTCGGGGATACGTAAAGGTGAAGACAATTTCTTCTACGCACATCCGCAGTGTTGGAGCCTGAAACATTGGATAAAAGATTGAAGATGAGCAGATCCGGGATTTCAAGTTCATCAAGGTAAAAGCTGACTGAAAGACTGATAAGCTTTTCAAAACACTTAACATAGATCTTTTTTTCTATCTAATCAAAAACATTACACACCTTCTGTTTCTTCGAGTGAAGCGTGTTTTTAAGCTGCTCCCACCTTGTACGGCTGATGGCTTCTTCTGATAAAGATGATCTAGCAGAACTCTCCCACTTTTCTCTGAGCTCTGACTGAATATCTGTTGTGGAGATGTAGATCATTGTAAGTGACCAAACAAAGGTTAGGACCTCGCGTAAGCTGGAAAAATACACCATCACGCTTCCATACCTTCATCTGAAATCATCTCAAGTATCTTCTCATACTTTTCTTTGCTTGAGAATATACTTTGAGTTGCTTGTAACTCACCCTCAAAGAAATCCTTGAGAAAATCCACATACGATCTCCTGAAAAGCCCAAGATGAAATTAGTAGCAGAAATAGTGATTTTGAAATCAGAAAGGCAAACGTGATGGAGGAAACCCGTACGCAAGGAACGGATGAAGAGAATAACCCATAAGAGCGACTTTTCTTGCATTGTTTTCATTTCCCTGTGTCACAAACAATTATTAAACTTTAGAGGACTTCTTAATGCCAGAAACCAACAAAAGAAACCACAATTTAGCTCTTGAGAGCACCACCTTATAAACACGGAAGTATTCAGCAACTGCTGATCTTTGTTCATTAGTCAGCCTGCAGGATGTTATCACACGGAGTTTCATTTCATAATGCAGAAGATGAAATGTAGAGAGTGTTAGCGGTCAGTTCAGTGATTACTTCACCTTCGAGCTTTAGCATCACAAACCCAACAATGAACTCCACGACGACCGCTGAAGACCCAGAGGATGTGTTTGAAGCCAAAATCCTCTGCAATTGGCAAGACCAAAATGAGTTACTACATTGTTCTTCCTAAGACAAGACCGAACAGTCACATTGGCAAAGAACTATTACCAAAAAAATCCATAGAGATGGAACACTACATAATGCTAGTTGTATCTATTTGAAAGTTGAGAAAACTTTGTGGCACCTCTTAAGGAAGTATCAATGACTTTGATAGCAACTGTCATTAAAGGCCAACATTTGGAGCAAACATCGGCTCCCGCGCAACAGTATCTAACGTCGTCATAATCAGTTATATCCTGAGAAAACAATATATTCAAGTCAAGCAACAAAACAAAACACATAAAACATAAGCATAAAAAAAAACAGCTCCGAGAATTGTTGATAAGATATGAAAACTCACAATATCAAAGACCAACTCCCTCTCCAATGGAGTAAACACATTGGTACCACTTTGTGCATAGGCATGTCTTTTATCTGGCTGAACATATAAACATCCATAAAGCTCCAAATGAGTAAAATGGTATCTTAAGCAGACACCGATGATGAAGATGAAAAACGGATTTTCGCGGTGGCTTACATCTACGCTATACACAGCGCCGATATCAATCTTGTAAGGAAAGTTCCCTTTGATAGCGTCTTCCATAGCTGAAGCATTCTTGAAGGACTTATACCGCAAATAAACATCGTTTTCAAGCGTAAACGAGAATTCTCTTCGACCAAAGTAGAATTCATCGCAACCAGGATGCTTCCCATCTACCAAAGTCATGATGCATTATTACAGCTTCCATGAACGAAATGAAAAAAAAACACAAAAAAGTAAGACAAAACAAACAAGTACCGTGTCCGTACGAAAGCCATTTGTGAATATCAGTGTAAGGAAACAGAGTTCCTGCAATATATATGAACAAATCATACATTTACTTGAGCGAAACCGAAAGAAATGATTTGAGAAGACGACTAAAAAAACTTGCCGTAGAAAATTCGGAGGTAATGAACATTGAATTCGTCGGGATTCTCGATTTTAGGTTTTGGTACATCGATCATCATATCCTCTCCTCTGTTTTCAGTCTCCTCTTTCGTCATCACAAGACAGAATCTTCACAATCTGGGTTAAACAAACATCGTAATCGGATTGAATCATGTACTGATACCAAAAAGGAAGTCAGATTCAGACAATAAGAATGAATCGATCGGAAAGCTTACGATTTTCGAAGGCGATGATTAGCTGTGCTTACCGGAGAAGAAGAAAGCAATTTGCTCTTGGCAATTTCAGCGGGAAAGAAGAAAGCAATTAGGGTAAATTTGGCGGGAAAGAAGAAAGAAAAAGAAGAGACGGATGGGCCAACCCGTACTTAATTTCGGTAAGATCCAAGGTTGGTTTTAGAGCTTCTCTCTCCATGATGATTTTCACGTTTAATTCTCAACAGTAAAACTTTGATTGGATTGTACCAAACTAGGATTTAACCCGCGCTAATTATAGCGCGGAGTCATTTAAAAAAAAATTGTTATAAAATTTGATATAATAGTTTTTATCTGAATTTTACAATATAACTAACTAAGGATTATAGATAAAATTGTTAATTTGTAATAATTTGTATATTTAACCCGTTTTGCAGTGAACTAAAATATTATTCGGGTTAACCCGCAAAAACTTATAATATTGAAAACATAATTTTAATATGCACCGTTAAATGATTCTAGTTTTTATGGTTAGTCTACGAACTCTTAAAAAAAAAATATTCATGTGTGTAACTTTTTATAAAATTTGTAAAATATTTTTCAATTTTTTGTTTTGATATATATTCAAATAAAATATAATAAATTATAGTGAAAATATAGCAAGATTTTGAATATATTTTTTTGTTTGAATATATATGAATTTATTATTATTTTAAAATATATATTATTAAAAATAATTAAGAAATTACCTAATAAATAAGCTCTTTAATGAAAAATATATACTTTCCATATGCTAATCAATAATTTTAAAAGACTATTATATCCTTTCCTATTTCAATTATTCTTTGTTATTTGTAATGGCATTTCATGTAATAACTTACAAAATAAAGTTCATTTTTTAAAATGTCTTTTTAAATAATATTATAGAGATAGAGATGATTAAGGTTTAGATTTCTCCAAGGTAGTTTGATCTTGTTCCGTGATTTTGAGATTGAGATTTGTAATGGTGATGATAATTAGGGTAAATTTGGCGGGGAAAAACAAAATAATGGGCCAAATCGTAATAACGGGCTTGTTTATTTAGGCCCGTTATAATTTTGTAGCTTTTTTTCTTCTGGCAAAATTAATTATATTAATTTGAATCTATAAAATCAGCATACAAAGTGTTTGTTAACCAAATTGGTGGATAAATATAACCAAATAAGAATTGGGAGATCCCTTCTTAATTAATAGATGAACCATTTACATTTGATTTCTTTTTTAATATGACTAAAAAGATAAGAACGAGAACCATAAGCTTGCGAAAAAGATAAGAACCGTTGAGAAAAAGGATAATTCTGAAAAATAAGAAGAGATTTACGGTTAGAGAGAATGAAAAATTAAAATAATCCATAAACTTTATGTATACAAATAATGACTATTTTAGAGATGAAATTTAACATGGTATCAAAGCTACTAAATGAATTATTTACCTACGCTCTTATACCATAGTTTTGTGCCCGCGTTTGCGTGAAAGATAATAACCGACGAGAAGGAAGGACAATTCCGGGAAAACATAGAGAGAGTTCCGGCTAAGGAGAAGGAAGAATTAAAATAATTTATAAACTTAATGTATAAAAATAAGTACTACTTTAAAGATGAAACTTAACATTGTATCAAAGTTACCAAAATGATTGTTTACCTATGCTCTGATATTATAGTTTTGTGTCCGCCTTTGCCAGAGAGATAAGAACCGACGAGAAATAAGGACAATTCCGGCAAAACATGGAGAGATCGAGTTCCGGCTAGGGAGAAGGAAGAATTAAAATAATTTATAAACTTAATGTATAAAAATAAGTACTACTATAAAGATGAAACTTAACATGGTATCAAAGCTACCAAATGGATTGTTTACCTACGCTCTGATACTATAGTTTTGTGTCCATCCTTGCGAGAGAGATAAGAACCGACAAAAAAAAAGGACAATTCCGGCAAAATAGGGAGAGGGTTCCGGCTAGGGGGAACGAAGAATCATCCATAGACTTAATGTATACAAATAACTTATTTTGATATGAAACTTAACATGATATCAAAGTTACCAAAGGGGTTGTTTACATACGCTCTGATCTAATCTATTTGCTTGGGTTTTGTACAATTATTGATCATCGTTAGTGTCTAGAGATAAATATTATTGGTTATTATGTTTTTACTTTTTTGTTGGTTAATCATATGTCTTACATTGTTGTTATATTTTTGTTTGGTTTATTAGTGGTTATAAATTTAGTAATCTAACTAATGTGATTATTTGATAAAACCTCTCTGTCCGCGCCTTGCGCGGGCTAAACACCTAGTACACTATATTCTTCCATGAATTTATAATAAATTTTACTTAATATCTTATGTTTTATTATTTAATTTATTGAAATTATAATTTATTAATACCTATTTTTCACATAATATTTTATATTCAACATCATATATATAGTTTTAATATAAATTTAATAAAAAATAGTTAAAAAATAATCCCTAATTAATCTCCGATTTTTAGGGTAGACGTTAGGTCAAACCCGACCGCCCAACTAATACCTAGCGCAATTTTGAACATTGATTCTAAGTATTGAAAATATCTTAAAATGTATAAAAATGTGCGGGTGAGAGAGACAAAGAGACATGAGAGACATGTGAATGTCACATGAAGTAAATGAGAATGGTGAAAAGTGAAGACACACACACTCTCTCTCTAATGCCATCTTCATCAAATTCAACCTAATCATGTCCTAATAATTCACCTCTCTTCTTTCTTTTTAATTCTCAACTAAACTTTGACTTTCTCAATACATACTTTGACTTAAATCATCGTCATAATGATAAAAAATGATCCGATAATATATCCTTCAATTTACAATTTAATGTTTTAGTTAATAATTAGTTTAAAATAAAAGAAATTCAAGAAACATGCATTTGACCTTTTTTATATTGAGATTGTTTTACGAGCTAGAATGTTGACGATCCACCGATAATATACTTGACTTTTTTATAATATGAAATTTCGTATACATGTGAAAGCATTATCAGATTAAAAGATTTGAGTGAATTAAAAAAAAAAAAGTGGGAATAAGTCATCAAAATTGATGAGTTATGACTTTAATATGTTTGTTCTTTTCGACTTTCTATCTTTTTCGAATTGCCTTTTTTATTTCGCTTTTTTCTTACTATATTTCCACAATCTTTTCCTAATAATATCTCCCTCTTCTTTTCATCATTGCTTTCTTGTCTCCCTCTCTTTCACTTTTATCTTGTTTTATAAATTATAAACTGATCATCTCTCTTTGTAAAAGCTAGGGTTTTCTTATGGACTCCATGTTCATCACTGAAGCTTTTTTCTTTTGAGGGGAATGTTGTCTGGCACGAGGCCCTTAACTCAGATCTACAATTTATTATATATTCTCTTCTTGATAACCATTTATATTCATGAATGATCGATTTAATGGTTAATGGCGTCGGACCAGGCTTCATTCCCCTCAATTACATCGCTTCGATCCACCTTCAAGTAATTTCCAGGTTAGTTTCATTTATCTTCTCTCATGTATTCTTGTTTCGATTTCTTATTCACTGGATTTAATTAAGTCAACTGTTTTTGCTCAAAACATTTGGTTGTTCTTGCTGGGAATTTTTGGAGTTGCCAAATCTCGAGTGATGAATTAGTAAAGTAGGTTAATTACAACTTAAGGTTGATAGTTGAATTCGAGTTAAGTATCTAGAAGAAAGCAAGAGCTAGCAGATTCATACTTTGTGTATTCTTCTGTGTACAAAGAAATTTTCATTTCTGAATATTATTAGCAACCCGAATTTTTAATTATACAAATAAAAAATTAAACAAATTTATTAAGGCTATATATAATATAATTCGTTAGCTCTGGAGAATTATTTTGTAAAAATATTATTTAATTATAATATTTTTGTTGTTCACGAATTCGTTTATATATAGTTTCATTATTTAGTTATATTTATGGTTTCACAAACATTTATAATTGTGGAAAGAATTAGAAAAAAGAAGAAGAAGGACAAGTGGAGCTTTACAAAAAATGACTTTTAATACAAAATGAGTGACTGGAGAGAGAGAATGAATTCTCTTCTTGTTGCATTTTTACTTTGCCTTTATATCTATGGAGGCGTATCATTTTTTTTTTTTTTTTGGTCAACTACCCATCTATTACATCACATGTGACTAGGAGGGATGTTCCGTAAAACATCCACAACTGGTTCGGTATGACCTACATGGAAAAATAAAAAACCTCGTGTTCGAACCCTTTTCGCAAGAGAATCGGCACAGATATTTAAAACTCGGGGGATAAAAGATAAACTAAAGGTGAAAAACTACAGAATCAATCCTATTTCACTCATTTTATAAATTATGTTTAGTAGGTGTGTTCACCGCAGCAACACCAACAACAACAAAAAAATGAAAAAAAATTCGGTTGTAATTAATTAATAAGCACAACTATATTACTATTCACATTCATCTCTATAATATTATTTAAGAAGACTTTTTTAAAAATGAACTTTGTTTTGTAAGTTATTACATGAAATGTTATTACAAATAACAAAGAATAATTGAAATAGGAAATGATATAATAGTATTTTAAAATTATTGATTAGAATATAGAAAATATATATTTTGTATTAAAGATGCTATTTTTATTAGATTTCTTAATTATTTTTAATACTATATATTTTAAAATAATAATCAATTCATATATATTCAAAGAAAATAAATCTATTCAAAATCTTGCTATATTTTTCACTATAATTTATTATATTTTATTTGAATATATATCAAAACAAAAGTTAAAAAATATTTTACTAATTTTATAAAAAGTTAGATACAAAAAACTATATTTTTTTAAGAGTTCGTAGACTAACCACAAAACTAGAGTCTTTTAACGATGCATATTAGAGTTATGTTTTTAAGATTATAAGTTTTTGCGGGTTAGTCCGAATATAATTTTAGTTCACTGTAAAACAGGTTAAATAGACAAATTATTACAAATTGACAGCTTTATCTATAATCAATAATTATTAGTTAGCTATATTATAAAATTCATATAAAAACAATTTTTGTGAATTTCAGAACAATTTATTTAAAAACAATTACGCCGCGTTATAATTAGCGCGGGTTAAATCCTAGTTCTATATATATTGCAATGACATATAGCTATGTCACATTTGGTTATATACTCATTTAGTTTGGTCACCGCAGCACCAATAATATATTGTTTTAGTTGTTTTTTTGGAAAAAAAACAAATTATATAAATAAGAATGTTCTAAATATTAGAGTCAGTTTTCTAAAATGATTTTGATACGGAATGATTGGTATCGGATGGTCAAAAATTTAAAACTGTCGTTGAAAGCAATGGATTTTATCAAGCAATATGAGACTAAAAAGAAAAGAAGATCGATCAAACAAAACATTACTAGTAAGGAATATAACGGATTTAATAATTTGTTTACAAGTAAGGTTTTAACAAAAGGCATTGCCAATTTACTTGTTTTTTTATAATTATTTTGAGTATATGATGCATATATATGCGTATATAATATTTTGTTTTCGTAGTTTCTATATAACTTTGTATAATTCGATTTGAAATGATTGAGATTAGACTGGAAAAAAAAAATCGTTTCGATTATTCTAACTTTTATGAATAGTTGAGCATGGTTAAAAGTTTTTTTGTTTTTGTACTTTTCTTTTCTTCTATAAACACTAGTTTGCGATCCGCGCTACGTGCGGACGTGAACACAATTTTGTTTTTAAAAAATTTGGTATAATATTATTTTAGTTTTTATTAGTATGATTGTTAATGGATTTGTCTCTATTAGCTTAAGAAATGTGGATTGTTTATTCTTAAGTTTTTTTTTCTTTCTTAATTTTGTGTTTATTTATGTATTTGTTTAGTGAGTGATCTACAATTTGATTTTTTTTTTGGTTGACTATTTATTCAATTAGTTGGTTTTTAAAAGTTAAGTTTTTGTCATTTTAAAGTTTAGGGAATTGTATATTTTTTAACCCAACTGAATACTAATAAAATAAATACTTCGAAATAGGGTTAGTTTTGTATAGTCCAAAAAATTACTTTGAATACTAATAAAAGGAAAGTTAGTTTTGTGAATTTAGAATTCTCCGAACTTTAAAAAAAAAATATTTCGAAATAAGTCACTGTATTTTTATCTATTTTTACCTAAAACCAAATACTAATAAAATGTTCAGAATTTAGTATTATTCATCTTCGATGATCCAGTGTTGGTGACTACAAAATGAATCTAATTTTATTTAAAAAACGATTGAATTTCTATCACTAATTTACTATCAAAATCATCGTAGATGTATAGGTTAATGGGAACATTTGAGATAATATGGACCGATTTAGAAAAATATAAAAAATATGGGGTCGAGCGTCGATTCAAACATTTAGAGAGA
>PKML01063912.1:253457-264307 GCA_002933935.1 Eutrema yunnanense | reverse complement strand
AAAATATTTATTTTGCATTAAAGATGTTATCTATTATATATTTTTAAATAATAAATAATCCATATATATTTAAAGAAAAAAATATTCTAAACCTTGATATATTTTTTACTATAGTTTATTATATTTTATTTGAATTTATATCAAAATAAAAATTGAAAAATATTTTACTAATTTTATAAAAAGATAGACACAAGAAAATTGATTTTTAAAGAGTTTGTGAACTAACCACAAAACTACAGTCATAGATTTATGTTTTCAAGATTATAGGTTTTACGGGTTAGTCCAAATAAAATTTTAATGCNTTTAATTATACAAATAAAAAATTAAACAAATTTATTAAGGCTATATATAATATAATTCGTTAGCTCTGGAGAATTATTTTGTAAAAATATTATTTAATTATAATATTTTTGTTGTTCACGAATTCGTTTATATATAGTTTCATTATTTAGTTATATTTATGGTTTCACAAACATTTATAATTGTGGAAAGAATTAGAAAAAAAAAAAGAAGAAGCACAAGTGGAGCTTTACAAAAAATGACTTTTAATACAAAATGAGAGAGAGAATGAATTCTCTTTCTTGTTGCATTTTTACTTTGCCTTTATATATCTATGGAGGCGTATCATTCACAAAGGGTGAAAAACTACAGAATCAACCCTATTTCACTCATTTTATAAAGAATGTTTAGTAGTAGGTGTGTTCACCGCAACAACAAACAAATAAGCACAACTATATTACTATTCTATATATATTGCAATGACATGCATAACACGGCTTAAAAGTTTTGGTCAAAAATTTAAAACTGTCGTTGAAAACAATGGATTAGAAATCTCGATGAAGAAAAGAAGATCAAGCAAAACATTCCTACTAGTAAGGAATATAACGGATTTAATAAGTAAGGTTTACAAGTAAGGTTTTAATAAAAGACATTGCCAATTACTTGTTTTTTTTTTTTAATTATTTTGAGTATATGATGCATATATATGCGTATATAATATTTTGTTTTCGTAGTTTCTATAATAACTTTGTATAATTCGATTTGAAATGAATAAGATTAGACTGAAAAAAAAAACTCGTCTCGATTATTCTAACTTTTATGAATAGTTTGAACATGGTTAAAAGTTTTTTATTTTATTTTTAGTACTTTTATTTTCTTCTATAAACACTATATGAATTCACTATTCAATATATTGATTATTGAATATTGCTCGTGTCACAAAAGTTTTGTGAGGTTCCGTGAAATGCTCGTGTCACCATTAGCATTTTAATACCGATCACAAATAATATATACGATTGTTATGTTTTTATTTGACACACTTTATTACTGCAACGTTTATACCATTCATGGTTGGTATCTCGATCTCTCTTTCTTGCACATCGTTTCTTTTCTGTGTTTATATGCCTTAAGATGCGAGGAGTGTCATTGAATCATGCATAGGGATAGTGTGGAATCATATCTCTATAATATTATTTAAGAAGACATTTTTAAAAATGAACTTTGTTTTGTAAGTTATTACATGAAATGCCATTACAAATAACAAAGAATAATTGAAATAGGAAACGAGAAAATTATCTTTTATAATTAGTGATAAGAATAAGGAAAATATTTATTTTGCATTAAAGATGTTATCTATTATATATTTTTAAATAATAAATAATCCATATATATTTAAAGAAAAAAATATTCTAAACCTTGATATATTTTTTACTATAGTTTATTATATTTTATTTGAATTTATATCAAAATAAAAATTGAAAAATATTTTACTAATTTTATAAAAAGATAGACACAAGAAAATTGATTTTTAAAGAGTTTGTGAACTAACCACAAAACTACAGTCATAGATTTATGTTTTCAAGATTATAGGTTTTACGGGTTAGTCCAAATAAAATTTTAATGCACTGCAAAACGGGTTAAATAGAAAAATTATTCCGTTTGATTCAAATAAAAATTGTTATGTTTTTATTTGACACACTGATTGCAACGTTTATACCATTCATGGTTGGTATCTCTATCTCTCTTTTCTTGCACATCGTTTCTTTTCTGTGTTTATATGCCTTAAGATGCGACGAGTGTCATTGAATCATGCATAGGGATAGTGTGGAATCATATTCGATTTTAAAAGGAAATATTTGAGGCTTTCCAGCGGTCGAATCAGTATCCTACATTCACCAGTTATTCTCCACGATAAACAAAATATCAACAGCTTGGGAGAACATTTACGTATTAAAAAAAACATAAACCTATATAACATTTTTTACCATATTTTTTTGTCGACACATTTTTTTATCATATGGCAGTCAGTCATTAAAAAATTATAATAAGCATCTCTACTTGTAATAGGTTCCAAAAAACATTTACGTACCCAGCATTCTCTATATATATGGGTTTTTTTAAAGCTTTCGTGTTCTTTTCTATATAGAGAAAAAACTTTTTACAATATAACTAACTAAGGATTATAGATAAAATTGTCAATTTGTAATAATTTGTATATTTAACCCGTTTTGCAGTGAACTAAAATATTATTCGGGTTAACCCGCAAAAACTTATAATATTGAAAACATAACTTTAATATGCACCGTTAAATGATTCTAGTTTTTTTTAAATATATAGTCTCCCAGGTCTTTAATGGAAATTACAGACGTACAGTGTAGTTCCAGAAATATGTCCCAGTGTATTTGATACTTTCATTGAAGTCGTTAGAAAAACTAGGTAAATATCCGCGCTACGCCGCAGGCTTTTTTCATCATATATATATAGTGAATTATTATATCTGATTTAGTGACATGTTTTGGATGAATATTTTGGATCCACATTTGAAACTAATTTTAGTATTTTCTTGAATTATTATATCTAATTTAATATTTTTATATTTTTTTCTATATTTAGATGGCAAAATTTAAATATGTAAGAGAATAAACGTTTGAAATATCATATTTTTAACAAAAATCAGCCAACTATATAAGAAACAATTTTAGTTTTGAAACCTGTTAGCATAAGCTCTTGAGTGTTGTAACTTATTTGTAAGTTTTAGATTACTCTATTATAAGTAAATAAATTTGTCATTTCATATGTGCCTATAATTCCAAGTGTACAAATACTACATACTATGCATGCATATTCTATATTTTACATTTATTTTTTATCTGAGAGCTTCGAAAACTTGGAACTTGAGAGGCCTCGCACCGTGACTTTTTCGTTTGTTGCGTCTTCAACTTTCAAAACTAAAAGGTGTATTTATATCCATTGTCATTGTCATTTCTTCTAATTTGGCTTTGTGTCCCTTCCATCTTAATATTTTTTTTCCCTTGGGTCACCTCTACACTTCCCACTCATTTATGTGCCTCGCCCAATATATATTGGTTGTGCACCATTCCGGCATTTCGGTCACTATCTGCCATTTATCTGGTTCGCTACATTTTCTGAAATACTTTATAGTGAAAAACCCATATAATTTTCAAGAGCATCGATCGCTTCTACAAAAAAAAATGGATAAAAATACGAACAACTCTTCTAGATACTATGAGAAAATTAGGAAACTTATTATCATAGCGGTTTGGTTACTTTGGCATGCCGCGCAAAGACATGCATTATATTCACAGGTTTGAGACCACGTTGATGACGTATCACAAAAATATACCAACCATTCTACATAAAATACAATATACATAATTCAGTTTGAATGTCTTATCTTCGACCATGCAAAGAAATTTGACCTGTCTGATAGAATCCTTGATCATAATTTTACAATCCTTTGAAACGCTCCACATTGCTAGTCTTCGAGCAGGTTGATACTCTGATTCTCACCAAAGCTACTTCATTTGATCTCAGACTAAGTTACATCAAAATATCCTACGGCACAGAAAGATCAAACAAAAATGAGAAATCAAAATGAACTCAATTACATCCACCCTACTTTAAATATGACAAAATCTAATAAACATATGGGACTGGGCTTGCTTACTCATCAAGCTATAGTTGAGCCGTTTGTCCTTCATCTTATCTTTCACAACCTGATGTCTTATATGCTATATTAACCTATAAATAACCAAACATTCCTATAAAAAGGAAGAAAACCTTAAAGTCAGAACAAAATGCTAGGCTTTTTCTTTCCTTCTCAAAACCAGCAGCTCAAGTTATCCGTGAGATTCAACAGGTTATTCGAAGTGAGTACGCCAGCTTTGACCAACCTACAACACAAAGTCTATCCCAACAAACTCAAAGCTATAGAATCTTAGATCTCTACATGGTTTTGGTACATCCAATTGTCTCCCTCTCTCGCCGGATTGATTGATTGATTAGTCTTACTATATCTTCCATTTGCCTATAACGTGGTCTCTCTTTCTTAGTTGCTATGTATTCGTGTTCACATTCCTCTCTACTTGTTGCAAGATCCTTTTCCATTTTTACTTGTAACTAAGCTCTAAATGGTATGTAAGGGAAGAACAAAAAGGAAATAAGATAATTTTTTTGTACTCTTAACGCTATTTGACATACTTGATTAACTGTGAAACAAGCTTGCAAGATTTCTAAATTTCAAGATTATATCGAAAATGGGCATCATCATTCAAGATTAAATTTCTTAAAGGTTTGCCACAATCTGCGGGGGAAAGAAAGGTTGAAGCCAAAATATCACAATCAAACTGAAAGGTAAGACAAATTAAATCCAAAAAGAGGATCAAATCACATTTTGACATTCCAAACCTAAATAACGAACAATGTATCCATTTTCTATTTAAATGAAAACCGTTACTCCAAAAAAAGAAAGCAATAAAAACTTAAATTTATAAATACGTGTGTATGAGTAATTTACCTAATCCTATAGGGCTCGCTGGTGCTATATAGTAGATGGAAGGTCCAAGCATCTAAAGCTTCGCCATATAAACCACGAATATGGCGAATTAAACATGAATTAAAAGCTTCACCGTTTGAAAGGAAAGAGTTGACGGAAAGTGGGAGTCACGCGTGAAGACAATGAAGGAAAGAGTTAACAACGATCTAGGTGCTGAGACAGAAAGAAAGAAAGAGAGGAGAACCTGTAGACGTGAATGATGGTGGTGGCATAGCTGTTTAAAGTTGGGTGCTACGATGGTTGCTTCGTCTTCAAGAAGTTCGATCCTCTTAACCACTTTACCTTTTTAAGCAAAAATTTGGCCCTTAAAGTTTATATATATTTGGGGTCCTAAACAATTTTTTTTTTTGGTATGGTAAACACGACTCTGAGAAAATCCTCGGGTAGACAAGCAAAGGGAGAAATATCCATAGCGCAGTGAAGGGAAAAGAGTAAATCCATGGAATTTAATTAAGAAAAAGAATGGCTAAAAACGGCAAAGCTTAATTAGTTGAAAGGATTTTGTTATGATACTAACGAAAGACGAATCGATGAAGCCAAGTTAATCGATAACCCATATCATTAACCTTTCAAATTTTCGAATCATATATTTAGTTGGGTATCAATGGCTTAATTTTGCACTAACAAAGATTGATCGATACATGAAACAATCATATAACAATGTGAATGGCCTGGTGATTTGTAATTTCTGATAAACTATGAGCTGCTGCATATTCTAATCGTCTTTGTAACTTTTTCTTTCCTCTGTGTATATAGTTTCATCCTGTCGTATATTTTCGAAGGATTCAGTTTTTTAAAAGTTGATTTAAAATTCAGTAATTCTTTTTGGTTTAATAAAATGGTTGAATCCCAAAAGAGCCTATACAACGAAACAGTCATGTGCGTATACTTTCTCACGTTTCAACGTCTGCTTATGTGTACAAATTTAATATGAGTTGTATTAATTGAAATATTTTGATTGGTTCAATATTTTTATGAGTTGTCAACACCAAAATCATTATAAAAGCTGATGTGTCAAGTGCTGGAGACACTCTATTGTTTTTTATTGTATTGATATAATAATCAATATAATAAAACCTCGACACATCATCATTTTTATGCGTTCTAAGGCTGACACATCATTTAAAATTGAACCAGTAAAAGTATTTTATTAATACACATCAAGTTTAATGATACACATAGTTCTCTCTTAATTAGCTACTTAATTAACACTTGATTTGATTTGAATTTCCAAATCCATTAAAATGCAAGAACCAATAACCCTCTACAAATGTGTATCAGTTTGCTGAATTTTTTCATACCCACCCATCGAATTCTCCTTTTTCGTGTTTTCTCCTATTTCCAGAAGATAAATCTATTTAAGCTACAGTCATGTTCTCAAACTCAGATACGAACTTGAAGTTCTAGAATCCAAAAAACTTCTCGATCGTGTACGAATTGTGGTTAACACAAAGAAACATGAATTGCTTTCAGGAAAAAATATAAAAATTAGAAACTAGAATTCTAAAAGTGTTTATTGATCGGATGAAAAACTTGCTGTCACGAGCATACATATTTATAGGTAAAGACTTAACATAACTCTCTTAAGAAATCTTCTTAAAACAAATAAAGAAAAAACCATAATTTCCTAATTGTAGAATAATATCCTAATTGTGACATGATCAAAACAGACTTGAGACCATGAATTTGCTCGAGAATGAAGTATAGGTAGGCGAAAAGGAAATAACGGTTTACATCCTTTGGAAGGAGATGAATAGCAGATTGCACACTGCAACCTCACTTCCGCTGGAAACTGTCATCAAGCAAATTGATAAATCGATTCATGATTCTCTAATGGCTCGTCTCTCCCAGAAATGATGTCAAGACCTGTTATCCTAATGGTTCACTCATACCTAGTGTAATGTTCTAAGTTTCTACTCACCTGTATAGTTTTATCCTGGATTTTTTTTTTTTGGCCTCTGAAGTTGCTTGTTATTAAGCTTGTATAACTCTTGTTCCTTTTTCGTAATATATTCACATTTTAACCAAAAAAAAGAGGAAAGAACGTCGACATTGGTTACACAGAGGCAGAGGTAAGAAACGACAAATAAATCTGGGACGATCAATAATAGAGGATAAATTTCTGTAATTTTAGTTAGATATGATTTTTTTTCGTTTTAAATCGGTTGACTACACTATGAGATCTCGATTTTTTGGAGATTCGTGGAAAATTAGGGACCCAAACATATATGATATAGTTCTAATATTCATGTAGGATGCGACTATGTATTAAAACAAGTGTTGTTTATAATGGTCTAATATCTCAGCTCATCTATGCCTCTGACATTCTCTATTACGGGTTTAAGGTGATGACTATCCAATTGGTAACTCTAATTGATTGGTATAGTCATTCCGGTTAAGTCCCGGTTATTGTAAATCCTTAGATATAAAAGGATGAGAACCAGAGTCTGTTACGCATTATCACAAACAGTTAGTCTTCGTCTTCCTCGAGCTCTCGGTGTATGAGACTCGTTGTTTCTTTGATCTAGTGGAGTTTGCCGGATTGATTCTGGCCCCAGAGACGTAGCTCTTCCACATCGGAAAGTGAACTCTGGGTTACCAATTTCTTGTGTTCTTGCTGTTCAATTCTTTCTTGGTGTTTACGATTCGTGAGAGTGATTGAGAGATTGAGAGTGGTGTTACGATCTCGTTATAACAAAGTGGTATCAGAGCGAGGTCACTGCTCCAATGGCGACGCCGATCGCTCGAACCAATGTGATATGTTTCGACGGCTCAGGAGACTTCTCGATGTGGACCATACGCATGATGGCTCACTTCGGCGTTTCGGGTTTGAAAGAGGTTGTGTTGAGCGATGATTTCTCCATTACGGTTTCTGAAACAAAAGTGGAAGAAAAGAAGTCATCAGATGAAGATCCGAAAGATCCAAAAGATCCCGAGTCTTCAACAATCGAAACGAAGGTAATCCTCGATCCTGCGAAATTAGAGAAAGACGAACGGGCTAAAGACATGATCATAGTGAACATTAGTGATCAAGTCCTTAGGAAGATTAAGCACTGCACAACGGCTGCTTCGATGTGGTCATTGCTTGAAAGGTTGTATATGTCAAAGTCTCTGCCAAATCGTATCTTTGTTCAGTCTCAGTTCTACACCTTCAAGTGTGATGGAGCAAGATCGATTGACATAAATGTTGATGATTTCCTCAAGATAGTTGCTGAGATGAGTAGCTTGAATGTTAATGTCACAGATGAGATCCAAGCTATCGTTTTCTTGAATTCACTTCCCGTGAGCTATGATCAACTAAAGCATACTCTCAAATATGGAAAGATGTCTCTATCGTTGGAAGAAGTTATCTCAGCAGCAAGATCAAGGCAAAGAGAAATCTCTGAAAGTAGCAAGATGGACTCAAGTTCCGCTACAGCTCTTTACAGTAATGAAAGAGGAAGGCAAGTTAAGAGGGACTCGAATGACAGTAAAACCAGGAACCGTAGCAAGTCCAAAACCAGGAAGGTTACATGTTGGTATTGCAAAAAGGAAGGGCATGTGAAGAAGGACTGCTATGCAAGGAAGAGAAGGATGGATAGTGATGGAGAAGGTGAGGCAGCGGTTGCTATTGACCAATTGTTGGTCGGTGATGCACTAAATGTATCTGAAGATGACTCTAGGGAAAATTGGGTCATTGACTCAGGCTGCACTCATCATATGACTTCAAGAAAGGACTGGTTTGTGGACTTCACAGAGAAAGGATCCAGCAGGATATTGTTGGGTGATTTTCACACAGTTGACACTCTCGGAACAGGTTCCATAAGGCTGAATACTCACGGAGGAACAGTCAAGATTATGCACAATGTCAGGTATGTTCCGACTCTAAGAAGGAATCTCATATCAACTGGTACTCTGGACAAGCTTGGATTCACCCATACTGGTGGAGATGGAAAAATCATGTTCCACAAGAACAGTAAGCTGGCATTGCAGGGAATCCTGAAGAATGGCCTCTACATATTGGATGGTGAGACAATTACAGAGGAAGTATGTCAAGCCGAAGGTGTAAAGACCAAGGTTCCCTTGTGGCATAGCCGATTGGGTCACATGAGCTACAGAAATATGCAGTTGTTAGTCAAAGATGGGATATTGAAGAAAAGTGAGATTGGACAAGAAGTATTCTGCGAGCATTGTGTCATGGGAAAGTCAAAGAGAGTGAGTTTTGAAGCGGGCCAGCATACGACAGAACATGTTCTCGATTACATTCATGCTGACCTTTGGGGGTCACCAAATGTGCCATTATCACTCTCAGGTGCACAATATTTTCTCTCTATCATTGATGATCACTCAAGGAAAGTGTGGATTTGGTTTCTTAAGACCAAGGATGAGACATTTTCTAAATTCTGTGAATGGAAGAGGTTAGTAGAAAATCAGGTCGATAGAAAGGTGAAATGTTTGAGGACTGATAATGGATTAGAGTTTGTCAACAATGAGTTTAATGAGTTCTGCAGAAAGTCTGGCATTAAGAGACACAGGACATGCACCTATACTCCTCAACAGAATGGCACAGCTGAGAGGATGAACAGGACCATAATGGAGAAGGTCCGCTGTCTCTTGAATGAATCTGGATTAGGAGAAAGCTTATGGGCTGAGGCTGCAGCTACCTCAGTCTATATTATCAACAGGTCTCCATCCTCTGCAATTGAAAACAAAACTCCAGAAGAAGTGTGGTTGGGAAAGAAGCCTGGGTATAAGCACATGAAGAAGTTTGGTGCTTTGGCATATGTATATGCAGACCAAGGAAAGCTGAAACCTCGAGCAGTTAAAGGTGTTTTCATTGGCTATCCAACAGGCACAAAGGGCTACAAAATCTGGTTACTAGAAGGTGAGAAGTGTGTGGTCAGTAGGAATGTAAAATTCCATGAAGAACAAGTGTATAAAGACTTGCAGTCAAAAGATGATATGGCTCCTACAGAGAAAGAGACTGACATCATGAGAAATGCTCACTCTGAGATTCCAGAAAAGGAGTCACCTCCAGAAGAAAGAAGCTCAAATCAAGGTGGAGCTGCTCAGGATTTATCTGAAGACGGTGAGACTGAAGAACAGTCTCCAGGAGATACAATCAGAAGAGGATTAACCAACTATCAGTTGGCCAGGGATCGTCCAAGAAGAACCATTGTGGCTCCGGTGAAGTTCGGTGATTATGATTGTACTGATGAAGAAATTGCTTTTGCCCTTCTCGTATCTGAAATGATGAGTGTAGAAGAGCCTAGGGACTTCACTGAGGCAAGAGAAAGCAAGGACTGGGTTAAGTGGAATGGAGCAACTGATGAGGAAATGAAGTCACTGTGGAAAAACAAGACTTGGATTTTGGTTGATAAACCTGAGAATAGAAAGATTATCAGTTGCAGGTGGCTGTTCAAAATAAAACCAGGCATTGATGGAGTTGAACCAGACAGGTATAAGGCAAGACTTGTTGCAAGGGGATTCTCACAAAAGGAGGGCATTGACTATCAGGAAGTCTTTGCCCCAGTGGTGAAACACGTCTCAATAAGGACTCTGTTATCCTTAGTTGTGAATCTGGACCTAGAACTGGAACAGATGGATGTTAAAACGGCATTCTTACACGGGAACTTGGAAGAAGACCTTTACATGTACCAACCAGAAGGATATGAAGATAAGTCTAAGAAGGATCAGGTGTGTCTACTCAAGAAATCGTTGTACGGGCTAAAACAATCCCCGAGACAATGGAACAAAAGGTTTGATGAGGTCATGAAGTCTCAAGGATTCATGAGAAGTGATCATGACCAATGTGTCTACGTAAAGGAACTCTCACAAGGACACTACATATATCTACTCTTGTATGTGGACGACATGCTGATTGCGTCCAAGGATATATCAGAGGTGGAGAAACTAAAAGAGCAGCTGAGCTTGACCTTTGAAATGAAGGACCTAGGGGCTGCAAGGCGTATTCTTGGAATGGACATTGTTAGAGACAGGGTCAAAGGAACGTTGC
>PKML01063912.1:236274-248211 GCA_002933935.1 Eutrema yunnanense | reverse complement strand
CATCCTAAAAAGGATAGTAAAAAAGAAAAATTAAACCAAAAATTATCCTAAAAACTAAAGTTAAAAAAATAGGATAAAAGTTAAAGTTTAAAAAAAAAAAAAATTCAAAGAAAAAGTAAGGAATGTTTTTTCCTTTTTTATATTAATTCTCACCTGTCTCAAAGTTAATAATTTGCATGATTGCGATACGTGTTAAGTTAATCGATTAGATTAAAGATATGTGTTAAGTTAGATTAAATTCTCACACGTGTTATGGAAATTTATCTTAAAGACTAAAGTTTTTTTTAAAAAGGAAAAAAAATAGTTTTCATGTTTATAATAAAGCAATTAAACAAAAGAATAACATCTAAAAAGGAAAGAAAGAAAGAAAAATTACACAAAAAATTATCCTAAAAGCTAAAGTTAAAAAAAGATGATAAAAGTTAAGGTTTTTAAAAAAGAAATAAAAAAATTAAAAGGAAAACTAAGGAATGTTTTTTCCTTTTTTATATTAATTCTCACATATCTCAAAGTTAGTAACTCGCATGATCGCGACACGTGTTAAGTTAATCGATTAGATTTTGACATGTGTTTAATTAATTTCCAATTATATTTTGATACATGTTTAATAAATTTCCAATTATATTTTAACACATAATATTAAAATCAAATTTAAAATCAAATTATAATCATAAAAGGTGAAATGAAAAAAAAATAATAGTTATGTTTAGATTAAGGAAATTAAACAAAAACTATAAATAAAAACTAAAGTTTTAAAAAGAGGAAAACTCATATTTCAGATTAGAATAAGGAAATTAAACAATAGATTACAATCATAAAAAGAAAAGGAATAAAAGCCAAAAATATTTTATAAGAGAAAGGAAAAACCATATTTCAGTTTAGAATAAGAAAATTTTATTATATAAAACTGAATGTTTCAAAATTGTTAATTTACCTGATCTTGTCAAGTCAAAGTTGGAAAATTTTAAAATCGATTAATAAAAAAAGTTAAAAAAATTATGAAAATTTAATAACCGATTCATAATCATAAAAGGTAAAGTTACTAACAAAATAAAATAAAAAATATAAATGATCCTAAAAGGCAAAATTAATATTAAAAAAAAGAAAAAATATTCTTTTGTTTTTCCATTTAGATTAAGGAAATTAATCATAAAAATAAAATAATTGTAATTTATCACCTCCTATATAAACCACAATTTGGTACTATGTCAATTACACACAAAAAAAATTAAAAGGCCAATAAGTATCCAAAAGCTATATATTTATTGCGTCTTTTCACCAAAATTTTCTTTCAAGGTAGATATTTATTTCATCGTAAACTTTGTTTCTAAATTTATGTATTATATATTTTCACGGATGATCTGATTTTTTTAATTATATTTTGTCTTTCGCTTTTTTGTTTTCACGGGTTGTAAAATATTAAATTACAAACCCGCATATATGGAGATACTTATCTAGTCTACAAATCATGGAACAAACAAAAAACCAACATAAGTCAGTTTGGAGCGATAGGACGGTTTGGAGCCGAAGATGCACCCTTGTTGTATGGCGACATTCGTACAGTCGTTGAAGATTGGCAGTCTCAAATCTTATTTCGATCGAAGGAATCAGTAAATTGTGTTCTATTTCGACGAACATCTTTAGCCCCTAATTGGGAATGGGTCAGTGTAATACAACAGGGGAAACAATGAATGATAGCCAAAGTTGAAAATCGCATCAGATTGAATGCGAATTTGAGGTATGAAATGATGGACACGTTCTTTGCGAGTAAAATTTCTCGGAAAAAAGAATCATCAAACTTAATTTTCATTATGTTATTATCTTGTATTGTTATCCTTTTATGTATTTTTGATGTATCTTCTTCATTTTCTATATTAAAAAAAAAAAAAGTCAGTCATTTAGGCCGATTCAATTGAGCGACTGATCCGATAAATGGGCTTTATTTTTGGCGAAATATAAGTTTCAGGAAGATCCGTGCAACCAAACAGCCCTACGATCCATCCATCAAAAACACGGATCGATCTTAGGTTTTGTGCAAAATTCCACTGTGTTGTTGTTTTCTCTGTCAAAAACACGGATCGATCTTAATGGACGGACTGTCGATGGCGTCCAAGGCGGGGGAATCGTTCGTGAAGAGGTACTCACCGGAGGAGCGGAAAAAGTTGGAGGAGGCGGTAAGGCAATGGGTCGAGGAATGGGATCGAGGGCAGATGTCGAGAGACGAGAAGATGATGGAGGATTACAATGCGGAGGAGATGAAAATCATGGTCAAGGAGAACATGCTTCGAATGCGTAGAGAGAGGTTAATGAGGCATATCAGGACAGCGAAGAAGAAGAAGAAGAAGAATTCGAAATCAGTACAGGATTCGGAATCTTTCAGCAGTGACTCAGACGAGGAAATGAAGATCGCCCGCCAGGAGGAAGTGAAACGCCTCATGGAGAAAGCCATCCGGGAGAATACGACGGCGAAGATAGAGGAGGAGGGTTCCAAGGCGGAGGAGATGAAGGAGAAGGAGGGTTCCAAGGCGGAGGAGATGAAGGAGAAGGAGGGTCCCAAGGCGGAGGAGATGAAGGAGAAGGAGATGAATATGGCCATGTTCCCATGGCGTAGAGGGAGATTAATCAGATACTATTTAAGGAGGCGGCAGAGGTCCAAATCACAGGATTCCGACTTCCAAATCGAATTCCATCATCGAATTCCGCCGGAGGAATCGTCAGATGATTCTTCAACATAGCAATTTGCATCTACATGCGAACGATAAAGAAAGGGCATTTTGGAGTTTCTAATAAGACCAATTGGAAATCATCCGATCGGTTTTGGTGCCATATGGATTGCATAGCCAAAATTTGTATTATGCTTTGTGTATAAAAAACTAAGTACCAGGTTTCTCCATTTCTGAGACCTCCAAGGGTCCTAATTGCCTATCAGTTTGGTTTGCGAGATTCAAGCATGCCTATGAAAGTATATTTGGCTGTTTTTTCTTTCTTCTCTCACCGGAAATGGTGTCTATTTAAGTGTATAACAACGGCGAAAGAAAGAGGAGTTACAATGAATGAAGTTTGTTAGATAATGATGAGAAGCTCAAATATGAGCATACACGAAAGCCTGTGGTTTTACATGAGCGTATACACACATTTTTACTTGCCAACACAAGATGAAAAATTACAAGAATAAGCAATTTTTTTCCAGATATATAGTGCAAGGTGGATGCAATGGGCGTTTGCCTAGTTTTTCTAACTGCCACCAAATCTAAGATTGACTAGACCATACTCTGCATTAGCTTACTGAAGACAAGGCTCAAAGAAAACGACAAGCAAAATGCTCACTGAGAGTGGGTAAACTTGAAAAACTGAGGAATATATTTACGTTCGCCATACAATGCAGAAGGAATGACAATCATGGTCATGGAGCAATTTATATGACAAGAAAGACAAAAAGAGATACATAATAAAGTAAACAGTAAAACCCACGTGTGAGCTCCAAGCTCATGTTGCACTATCAAGTCATAACGTCCCCTTGTCCATATCCACAAGTATAATCCCCTGCCTCTCTGTTTGAATTTCTGCCTACAATAAGTCATTGGGAGATATATATGACTTTGATTGCAATCCAAATACCAAAAAGAACCAGATGACATACATCTACAAAAATTCCACAGGAGAAATTGAAGTTAACCAGTCAAATCAGAGCAAGAACCAATGCAAAAAAAAACGAAAGATCTATATAATCTACTCAATATAAATAGACCAGTAAAATGTTTTTTTAAGAGATGACGAACATAATTTCTGATGGGCTCGCGGAGGAGGAGCTCCTCTAGTGTTTTTGTTTCTCCTGTTTCGGTTAGGCATAGTGAAATGAGAGAGATGATATTTTTTAAGTATGAATATTATTTTCCCGCGCAGATTGCCTTATATAGAGCTTGAACAAATGTATAATTCTTGCAAGTGGAGCAATAATGATGGAACTTAAAACAAAATAAAAAATGATGGAACTATTAAATATAATAATATTGTTAGATCGTGACTACGCTGCTCGACTGTGCTGAAGTGACTCGCCAATGACAACGGCATCGTCTCTGGTACGTGGCGGTGACTCAGTGGTGATAAACAGAGGCGGTGGTGTTTGAGACACACACACCCCACATGGCCACATGAACGGAGGAGAGAAGAGAGAAGGATGCATAGCAGATGTCTCAGCTTGAGAAAGAGATGATGATGTGGCCTTATGACTTGACAACGAGAGAGACACGGCGGTGAGAGATGAGAAGACGGCTAGGATGTTGAAGATGGCGTGAGCTCAAGGCTTTTTTTTTGTTTTTTGTTTTTTTTGTTATGAAGAAGAAGCATATAGGCTTAAAGAGAAAAGAAGCACTTTGGCTTAACCGACAAACAGAAACAAAGAAGAGAAGAAGAGCAGCAAACAGAAGAAGAAGAAACATAGATTTTTTTTTTTTTTTTATTCAATAAGTGGATCGTGGGTTGAGTTTGATCGGTGGATCAAAACTCACCCTAATTATCTGCTCTGATACCATATTAAATATAAGAATATTGTGTTGTATTATAATGAGAATTACATAGCTATATATATAGTAGAGTTACAGAATCATAGAGAAATCATAAAAAATAATTATATGAAAATTATATGAAGTAATCATAGAGATCTTGATAGATGATTATCCTTAATAGAAACTTCTTCACTTCATGTGGGGCTTTGTAATTTATTGTGCCCTTATACTGTCAAACATAAAACTCATTGCTTCTCCATGCGAATAATATCTTTAACAACAAAACAAAAAAAAATTTAGGTGAATGATAATGATATGATTGTTATAAATTAATTATATGGATGCCCATTATAAGGCCCATATTCTACGAGGTTTAGAATATTCTCGGTTTCCTTATTNAAAAAAAAAAGCTCTTATAAGAAACATTCTTTTACAAGAAAAATTAGGTGAATGATAATGATATGCTATATCATGATGATGATGGTGATGATGATTGGTGATTGGTGATGGTGGAGTTGGATTCTGATATTTCATACATCAGAATCTATCATATCATTATCATTCATACATCAGAAGAAGACCGCAAGTGTTACAACATAGACAAGAGAAAGAGAGAGTTGCTTGCTTACATCTACAAGGTTTTCTCAGGCAAAGCTTAAACTTCGAGAGCCGGCTAAGAAGTAGAGACCTCATATTGTTTTTTTATTTATTTTTTTGGTGAAAGACAGATGAAACAAAACCCTAATTTCATGAATTGTTAATCTAATGCCTCCCATTAAATAAAGATGATATAGCCTTGCCCACCAAGACTAATTAAGATTCTTCCCATCTATATATTAATATATATATACAAAAGTCATGATGCATAGTTATTATTATGAAAAAAAAACAAAAAACACAAGTAAACAAACAAGTACCGTGTCCGTATGATAGCCATTTGTGAATATCAGTGTAATGAAATAGATTTCCTGCAATATATGAATGAGCATACATTACTTGAGCGAAAACACGAATCAGACAGATATGATTTGCGAAGAAGATCAAATGGTGATGATCATTTGGCGGGGGAAAACAAAATAATGGGCCAAATCGTAATAACGGGCTTGCTTATTTAGGCCCACTACAATTTTGTAGCCTTTTTTCCGGCAAAATGAATTATATTAATTTGAATCTATAAAATACAAAGTGTTTGTTAACCAAACTGGTGGGAGGTCCCTTCTTAATTAATAGATGAGCCGTTAACATTTGATTTCTTTTTTAATATGACTAAAGGTAGTCCGACGGAAATTTTTTGATTTCTTTTGTAATATATTGACCAAAACCTTGCAATCCCCTTGGAAATAAATTGAATCCTATCTCATACTTCAAATGTTTTGTAATGCTACCAACAATGCATTCCCTTCAGCTTCAAGACTAGAAGTTGCATATCACAAATTAATCGAGCCCCAAAATTTATTCATTCCTTGATGATCACGTAAAATCCATCCATCCGTCCAAATCTCTTTGAGAAATCGGGTTATAAGCAGCATCATAATTACATTTAAACCAGTCCGCATTTAGACGAGACCACGATGTAGAAACTTGCATCGTTTGAGTTGAGAGAGTTCACGTCATGTTATTTTGTGCAGTTATAATCACGATCCATTTGGTAACGTTAGCGATTGCAAAATCGATAATTTTTTGGTTTCCCATAAATAGAAACATAATTGTATATTTGAATTCAAATGATATTTTGAAAAAAAAAAATTGTTGCCTTCAATTTTTTTTGGTTTCTCAACAACGGCGGAAACCTCAATTCTCTTCAATTGGTTTCATCGCTCCTAAAAGACGAACCTTTTGAAGCTCTCACATTTTCAGTTGATGAGGTTCACGCGATGTGTTTGCTCTAATTTACATATGACCAAATTATGCACATACGAAAACTAAATACATATTAAAATTCATAAATTGTTAATCTAATGCCTCCCATTAAATAAAGATGATATAGCCTTGTTAATCTAATGCATCCCATTAAATAAAGATGATATAGCCTTGCCCACCAAGACTAATTAAGATTCTTCCCATCTATATATATACAAAAGTCATGATGCATAGTTATTATTATAGATTCAAGTAATAACTATGAAAAAAACAAAAAACACAAGTAAACAAGTACAAGTACCGTGTCCGTATGATAGCCATTTGTGAATATCAGTGTAATGAAATAGATTTCCTGCAATATATGAATGAGCATACATTACTTGAGCGAAAACACGAATCAGACAGATATGATTTGCGAAGAAGATCAAATGGTGATGATCATTTGGCGGAGGAAAACAAAATAATGGGCCAAATCGTAATAACGGGCTTGCTTATTTAGGCCCACTATAATTTTGTAGTTTTTTTCCGGCAAAATAAATTATATTAATTTGAATCTATAAAATACAAAGTGTTTGTTAATCAAACTGGTGGGAGGTCCCTTCTTAATTAATAGATGAGCCGTTAACATTTGATTTCTTTTTTAATATGACTAAAGGTAGTCCGACGTAAATTTATTTGATTTCTTTTGTAATATATTGACCAAAACCTTGCAATCCACTTCGAAATATATTGAATCCTATCTCATACTTCAAATGTTTTGTAAAGCTACCAACAATGCATTCCCTTCAGCGTCGAGACTAGAAGTTGCATATCCCAAATTAATCGAGCCCCAAAATTTAGTCATTTTTTGATGATCACGTTGAATCCATCCGTCCAAATCTCTTTGAGAAATCGGGTTATAAGCAACATCATAATTACAGTTAAACCAACTCACATTTGGATGAGACCATGATGTAGAAACTTGCATCGTTTGAGCTGAGAGAGTTCACGTCATATTATTTTGTGCAGTTGTAATTGTGATCCATTTGATAACATTAGCGATTGCAAACTCGACATCTCAGATTGGCTTAATTCGTTGTTTCTTGAAGATCAAATTGTTTGTCATTTTCATATGCGCCACATAATCCAAAAAGAGTAATTTTTATTGTTTTGTTAAATATTTGTTTCCTTGAATATATGTAATATACTATAATGGAATAAATAGAAGTGGTATATATTTGGGTGGGAGTGGGCTTGTAAATTGTTACATTTGGTATACTTGGAGCAAAAAAAACAACAAAAATACAAAATAATATGCCAAATCTCGGTTTACTTTGTTTATTTTCTCCACACTCGGCATAGAACGATAAACTTTTGGTTTTCCATAAATAGATCATAGTTGTATATTTGAATTCAAATGATGTTTTGGAAAAAATTTGTTGCCTTCAATTTTTTTTGGTTTCTCAACAATGGCGGAAACCCCAAATCTCTCCAATTTGTTCCATCGCTCCTAGAAGACGAACCTTTTGAAGCTCTCACGTTTCCAGTTGATGAGGTTCACACAATGTGTTTGCTCTAATTTACATATGCCCATAATATGCACATACGAAAACTAAATACATATTAAGATTCAATGTGAGGTATGAAGAGTTTATCATAATATGCTATGTTTGCTCTCATTTTGTTATCAACATCAACGCCTCCACTTCTCTAACTCCCAATTCCTTAGAAAAAAAACATAGTGAAAAAATATGGCATCGAAGGCTTTGAAGACTTTCATTTCCGCGATCGAGACTTCTATCGCAAATAAATGGAAAAGAGAGAGTGTGAAAGGTTTTGTGTTCTCACAGAACTGGGGACCTCTAGGGATCCATGGATCTGAAGTCGTAGCTCAACAAGTGAGAGAAGAAGAAGGCCTTCAAGAAGATCCTGAAATTGACGTTTCGCCAGGAACATACATGTTTGAAGCTAAGGAAGTTATATATGAGTTTTATCTACTCAATGGTGGGCTCAAAGTGAAGGTTGAGAGTCCAAATGGTGCCATGGAAGAAGCTTCCATCTCGCATGCTGAAATCCAGAAAAATATTGCGGATAAATATGGATGTCAGCCCCAGAAACGGAAGATGTAATCATGAGAAAACAAATTGCACAGTTAACCGGAAAACCAAAAAAAACTAAGAGGGAGATCTAGAAGCTCGCTGAGTTGACCAACAAACTGAAAGCATACGAGAGAAACGCTGTTTCTTCGAGCAGCAGCACTTAAGATATTTTTTTTACAAACTCATGATAAATATTGGGCTTAAATCGATCACATATTTTTGTCCAATTTCAACACTTAAGGTATTTTTTTTACAAACTCAAGAAAATGTAGAAGTTAAGATCTTTTAATGTTAGTTTTTGGTAATTGCTAATTTGGTAACATCTTCCAAACTCAATTTTATCAACATCAACGCCTCCACTTCTCTAATTCCCAATTCCTCAGAAAAAAAAAACATATTGAAAAAAATATGGCTCACGCATCACGCGTCTTGAGTGTGTTCGTGAACGTCATTCACCGACATTTACAAAACCACTAACCCTAAACTTGAGGTTGTTCTTTTTTCGCTTGGGCTTCTCTTTGAATTGTGCATTGCGCTTCATCTCCATGTTGACGGAGAAGAACTCAGAAAGAAGGTATTGCAGGTTTTGTAGACAAGCATAATTGTCATCCTTCTTTCATGTGTCAACAACTACTATCAACATCACATCGGTTGATACCAAGATGTATCCATCATTAGCATTCTGAGTATTGTTAGTGGTTTTGAACTTAATCACTAACAATACATGTATACCATATATATTGAAATTTGGATTTTTGAAAACATATATTTTTAAAATACATGAATGTATATACGTATGCCACATACATGTATATTACATTCATGTACACCATATACATATACTACATATGTGTATACGACATATATACACTACATATGCGTATACTACATTCATGTACATTATATATGTATATTACATATGTGTATACTACATATGTACACTACATATGCGTATACTACAATCATGTATACTACATATATATGTAATGCATACTACATTCATGTATATTACATATGTACACTTTATATGTGTATACTACATTCATGTACATTATATATGTATATTACATATGTGTATACTACATATGTACACTACATATGCGTATACTACAATCATGTATACTACATATATATGTAATGCATACTACATTCATGTATATTACATATGTACACTTTATATGTGTATACTACATTCATGTACATTATATATGTATATTACATATGTGTATACTACATATGTACACTACATATGCGTATACTACAATCATGTATACTACATATATATGTAATGCATACTACATTCATGTATATTACATATGTACACTTTATATGTGTATACTACATTCATGTACATTATATATGTATATTACATATGTGTATACTACATATGTACACTACATATGCGTATACTACAATCATGTATACTACATATATATGTAATGCATACTACATTCATGTATATTACATATGTACACTTTATATGTGTATACTACATTCATGTACATTATATATGTATATTACATATGTGTATACTACATATGTACACTACATATGCGTATACTACAATCATGTATACTACATATATATGTAATGCATACTACATTCATGTATATTACATATGTACACTTTATATGTGTATACTACATTCATGTACATTATATATGTATATTACATATGTGTATACTACATATGTACACTACATATGCGTATACTACAATCATGTATACTACATATATATGTAATGCATACTACATTCATGTATATTACATATGTACACTTTATATGTGTATACTACATTCATGTACATTATATATGTATATTACATATGTGTATACTACATATGTACACTACATATGCGTATACTACAATCATGTATACTACATATATATGTAATGCATACTACATTCATGTATATTACATATGTACACTTTATATGTGTATACTACATTCATGTACATTATATATGTATATTACATATGTGTATACTACATATGTACACTACATATGCGTATACTACAATCATGTATACTACATATATATGTAATGCATACTACATTCATGTATATTACATATGTACACTTTATATGTGTATACTACATTCATGTACATTATATATGTATATTACATATGTGTATACTANTTTTTTGTTTTTTTTTTTTTTTTTTTTCCAGATCTATCTTGCTCTGGTGACTCCTCCAACGAATCTGACGTCGTGAGGGAGCTACCCTCTTTTTGTGAACCGGCGACACTTCAACCGTGGAAGGGAGTGCTTCTCCGGTAAGATTTGGGGTCGTAGGTTTGGCTAAGCGGCGGCGAGGCAAGGTGTTTTCTGCGGTGGTGACGGCTGAGTCTCCTCGCTCCGGATCAGTGAAGACATGATGCGGCGAGGCTTCTCTTCCTGGAGCTCATGTGGAGGCGTCTCTGCTCAGCGGTGGCGGTGGTTGGTCTTGTTTCCACCTCGCCTTAGGCGGAGGTTCTGTTCCGCTCCGGTATGCTCCTTTGGTGTTTCGTTCGTGGGGTTTTTTATCCTCGGATCCGTGTCGGTTTCGGTCTTCTGGGGTTGGTGGTTCGAGTAGGGTTGAGGTGACTGGTGGATTTACCAGCGGTGGTTTCTCTGTCTGGTGGAGTTCTTCGGGAGGTGGTTTCTCTGTCTGGTGGTGGTGTATGTGTCTGGTGGCGACTTTCCCGGCGGTGGCGATTAGGGTTTTCTCGGGTGACTCCGGTTCTGCGTTCGTTTCGGCTTTGGTTGGATCCGGTCTTCGTCTTCAAATTTTATTTGGTTTAGTGCTTCTAACCAGGGCCAATCTGGGTCATTTTGGTTCGGTTTTAGTTTCCGGTTTACTATATTCGAAGGTGGTCCGGTTGCCGTCGACTTCGAGTTTCCAAACCGGTTTCTTTCTCTTTTATTTTCGGCGGTCCGCGGTGGTGGTTTTTGTGAGGTTGTAGTTATGAAGATCGTCAGATCGAGCCGTCTGTTGTAAAGGTGAAGTTAGAAGACGGCGGATCTATGAAACGGAGGCTTCTTTTAGCGGCGTTCCTTCGTATTCAACGACCTATCCTCACTATCCGTTGTGGGACTTTGTAGCGGGACGGAATCTCCGGCTCCGGCGGAGTTAACCGGTCCGACGGAGCTCCTTCCTACAAGCCCGATTAGGTGTCTGTTGTTTATTTTCAGGTTTTTAAGACGGCTCAGGACGGCGTCATTGCCTCGGGGTCCTCGTATCAGCGGAATCATTTCGGGAAGGAGTATGGTGACCATCCGTCCTTTGCTGCTATCCCATCAGAGTGGAGATTCGAATCCACCCTCCCTCGTGTTGGGATCCTCCCTTCGTGATGGGCCCCTCAAGACGGTATCTCACCTAGGTAAGGTATTTCTCTTATGTAAGGGATTGGCTACTAGGTCGGCCTTTGTGGCCCAGTTACCATATAAGTCAGACCCGATCGGTGATGTATTTATACCCGGTTGTTGAAAAAAAAAAAAAAGAGGAGAGAGA
>PKML01063912.1:173613-203516 GCA_002933935.1 Eutrema yunnanense | reverse complement strand
AAAAAATTAGTTATCTTGTTTTAATACATAGTCACATCCTACATGAATATTGAAACTAGATCATAGATGTTGGGGTCCATAATTGTCCCCGAATCTCCAAAAAATAGAGATCTCATAGTGTAGTCAATCGATTTAAACCGAATAATTTTTTTATTAAATTACTTGTTATAAAATAATTAAATATGTCAAATAACCTTTAAACTAGTTTAGTTATCATTAATAGAGAGGTTTATTGTGGTTATATATTTTAGAAATAGCATAAGTTGATTAGTTTCATAAGTTACTGCATTTACCGAAAAAATAAATTACTGCATTTATAAAATAATTAAATATGCCAAATAACCTAAAATTATTAGAGAGGATTTATTGTGATTAGGTATTTTAGAAATAGACATAGGATGATTAGTTTTATTAGTTACTGTATTTACCGAAAAAATAAATTCTCGTAGGGGTTAGCTCATAAATTATGAAATAATTTTGAAAAATTTTGTTATCTTTTTTTTATACATATTCGCATCCTAGATGAATATTGAAACTAGATCATAGATGTTTGGGTCCCTAATTGTCCCCGAATCTCTAAACAATCGAGATCTCATGGTGTATTCAACCGATTTAAAGCGAATTAAAAAAATTATTAAATTATATGTTATAAAATCATTAAAGATTCTAAAAAACCTTTAAACTAGTTTACTTAACTTTAATAGAGAGTTTTGTTATGGTTAGGTATTTTAGAAATAGACATAGGATGATTATTTTCATAAGTTATCTCATTTTAATAGATATTCGCATCCTACATGAATATTGGAATTTGATCATAGAAGTTTGGGTCCCTAATTGTCTCCAAATCTCTAAACAATCGAGATCTCATGGTGTAGTCAACCGATTTAAAGTGAATAAAAACTTTATTAAATTACTTGTTATAAAATAATTAAAGATGCTAAAAACCCTTTAAACTAGTTTACTTAATATTAATAGAGAAGTTTATTATGGTTAGGTATTTTAGAAATAGACATAGGATGATTATTTTCAAAAGTTACTGCATTTATAAAAAAAAAATGAATTTCCGTAGGGGTTAAGCCCACAAATTCATTTTTATAATTTTGAAAATTTTAGTTATCTCGTTTTAATAAATATTCGCATCCTACATGAATACTGGAACTAGATCATAAATGTTTAGGTCCCTAATTATCCCAGAATCTCTAAACAATCGAGATCTCATGGTGTAGTCAACCGATTTAAAGCGAATAAAAAACTTTATTAAATTACTTTTTATAAAATAATTAAAGAAACTAAAAACCCTTTAAACTAGTTTACTTAACATTAATAGAGAGGTTTATTGTAGTTAGGTATTTTAAAAATATACATAGGATGATTAATTTCATAAGTTACTGCATTTACCCAAAAAATGAATTCTCGTAGGTTTTTAATAATTTTGAAAACTTTTGGTAAATGAAGTTTTGGTACATGAATAATTTTCAAAATTATTTAATACCTAACCACAATAAACCCTACGAGAATTCATTTGGAACTACAAATTATTAAATTTTTTGAAATTTTTTGTTATCTCATTTAAATAAATATTCGCATACTACATGAGTACTGGAACTAGATCATAGATGTTTGGGTCCCTAATTATCCCCGAATCTCTAAACAATCGAGATCTCATGGTATAGTCAACCGATTTAAAGCGAATAAAATTTTTTATTAAATAATTTGTTATAAAATAATTAAAAAAGCTAAAACCATTAAACTAGTTTACTTAAACATTAATAGAAATTTTAATTATGGTTATGTATTTTAGAAATAGACATAGGATGATTATTTTCATAAGTTACTTCATTTACCAACAAAAAAAAATTGTCGTAGGGGTTAAGCCCACAAAATCATTTTCATAATTTTGAAAATGTTAGTTATCTCGTTTTAATACATATTCACATCCTACATGAACACTGGAACTAGATCATAGATGTTTGGATCCCTAATTGTCCTCGAATCTCTAAACAATCGAGATCTCATGGTGTAGTAAACCGATTTAAAACGAATAAAAACTTTATTAAATTACTTGTTATAAAATAATTAAAGAAGCTAAAAACCCTTTAAACTAGTTTACTTAACATTAATAGAGAGGTTTATTGTGGTTAGGTAGTTTAGAAATAGAAATAGGATGATTAGTTTCATTAATTACTGCATTTACCGGGGAAAAATGAATTCTCGTAGGGGTTAGCTCACAAATTATGAAATAATTTTAAAAATTTCAGTTATCTTGTTTTAATACATAGTCGCATCTTACATGAATATTGAAACTAGATCATAGATGTTTGGGTCCCTAATTGTCTCTGAATCTCAAAAAAAATTGAGATCTCATAGTGTAGTCAACCGATTTAAAACGAATAAAAAACTTTATTAAAATACTTGTTATAAAATAATTAAAGATACCAAATAACCTTTAAACTAGTTTAGTTAACATTAATAGAGATGTTTATTGTGGTTAGGTATTTTAGAAATAGATATAGGATGATTATTTTCATAAATTATTGCATTTACCCAAAAAAATGAATTCTAGTAGGGGTTTGCCCACAAATTATGAAATAATTCTGAAAATGTTAGTAATCTCTTTTTAATACATATTCGCATTCTACATAAATACTGGAACTAGATCATAGATGTTTGGGTCCCTAATTGTCCGCAAATCTCTAAACAATCGAGATCTCATGGTGTAGTCAACCGATTTAAAGAGAATAAAAAATTATTAAATTACTTGTTATAAAATAATTAAAGATGCTAAAAACATTTAAAATAGTTTACTTAACATTAATAGAGAGGTTTATTTATGTTAGGTATTTTAGAAATAGACATAGGATGATTATTTTCATAAGTTACTGCATTTACAAAAAAAAATGAATTCTCGTAGGGGTTAGCCCACAAATTCATTTTCATAATTTTTAAAATGTTAGTTATCTCGTTTTAATACATATTCGCATCCTACATGAATACTGGAAATATATCATAGATGTTTGGATCCCTAATTGTCCACGAATCTCTAAACAATCGAGATCTTATGGTGTAGTCAACCGATTTAAAGCAAATACAAAATATCATTAAATTATTTGTTATAAAATAATTAAAGATGCCAAAAAACATTTAAACTATTTTACTTAACATTAATTGAGAGGTTTATTGTGGTTAGGTATTTTAGAAATATACATAGGATGATTGGTTTTATAAGTTACTGCATTTACCGAACAAATGAATTCTCGTAGGAGTTATCCCACAAATTATGAAGTAATTTTGAAAATTTTAGTTATCTCATTTTAATAGATATTCGCATCCTACATGAATACTGGAACTATATCATAGATTTTTGGGTCCCTAATTGTCCCTAAATCTCTAAAAAAAATAGAAATCTCATAGTGTAGTCAACCGATTTAAAACGAATAAAAAACTTTCTTAATTTATTTGTTATATAATAAATAAAGATGTCAACTAACCTTTGAGCTAGTTTTGTTAACATTAATAGAAAGTTTTATTGTGGTTAGGTATTTTAGAAATAGACATAGAATGATTAGTTTCATTAGTTACTGCATTTACCGAAAATATGAATTCTCGTAGGGAATAGCTCACAAATTATGAAATAATTTTGAAAATTTTAGTTATCTTGTTTTAATACATAGTCGCATCCTACATGAATATTGAAACTAGATCATAGATGTTTGGGTCCTTAATTGTCCATGAATCTCAAAAAATTTGAGATATCATAGGATAGTCAACCGATTTAAAGCGAATAAATTTTTTTATTAAAATACTTGTTATAAAATAATTAAAGATGTCAAATAACCTTTAAACTAGTTTAATTAACATTAATGGAGATGTTTATTATGGTTATGTATTTTAGAAATAGACATAGGATGATTATTTTCATAAGTTACTGCATTTACAAAAAAAAATGAATTCTCGTAAAGGGTTAGCCCACAAATTATGAAATAATTTTGAAAATGTTAGTTATCTCGTTTTAATACATATTCGCATCATACATGAATACTGGAACTAGATCATAGATGTTTGGGTCCCTAATTGTCCATGTATCTCTAAACAATCAAGATCTCATGGTGTAGTCAACTGATTTAAAACAAATAAAAAACATTATTAAATTACTTGTTATAAAATAATTAAAAATGCCAAAAAAACCTTTAAACTAGTTTACTTAACATTAATTGAGAGGTTTATTGTGGTTAGGTATTTTAGAAATATACATAGGATGATTAGTTTCATAAGTTACTGCATTTACCGAAAATTTGATTTCTCGTAGGGGTTAGCCCACAAATTATGAAATAATTTTAAAAATTTTAGTTATCTCGTTTTAATAGATATTCACATCCTGCATGAATACTAGAACTAGATCATAGATGTTTGGGTCCCTAAGTGTCCATGAATCTCCAAAAAATAGAGATCTCATAGTGTAGTCATCCGATTAAAAGCGAATAAAAAACTTTATTAAATTATTTGTTATAGAATAAATAAAGATGTCAACTAACCTTTAAACTAGTTTAGTTAACATTAATATAGAGGTTTATTGTGGTTATGTATTTTAGAAATAGACATATGATGATTAGTTTCATTAGTTACTGCATTTACCGAAAAAATAAATTCTCGTAGGGGTTATCTCACAAATTATGAAATAATTTTGATAATTTTAGTTATCTTGTTTTAATATATAGTCGCATCTTACATAAATATTGAAACTAGATCATAGATGTTTGGGTCCCTAATTGTCCATGAATCTCAAAAAATTTGAGATCTCATAGTGTAGTCAACCTATTTAAAGCGAATAAAAAACTTTATTGAAATACTTGTTATAAAATAATTCAAGATGCTAAATAACCTTTAAACTAGTTTAGTTAACATTAATAGGGAGGTTTATTGTGGTTATGTATTTTAGAAATAGACATAAGATTATTATTTTCATAAGTTATTGCATTTACCAAAAAATTACGTGAAAATTCTATTTTACGGTTTTGACAGAAAACGATATTTTTTAGTTTTAGTAAAATTTTGCGATTCCGTTATAATGGCGTCATTTTTTTAAAAAAATAAAAAAATATAAATAATNNGTTAACATTAATAGAGAGGTTTATTGTGGTTATGTATTTTAGAAATAGACATAAGATTATTATTTTCATAAGTTATTGCATTTACCAAAAAATTACGTGAAAATTCTATTTTACGGTTTTGACAGAAAAAGCTATTTTTTAGTTTTAGTAAAATTTTGCGATTCCGTTATTTTTTGAAAATAATAAAATATAAATAATTTAAATTTTATTTTTTAGTGGGATAAATATTTTAAGTTTTGATTGTAAATAAGGGTATTTTAGACTTTTTTAATTTTGGATGCACTTTGGTGTATCTAAACTCTAGTTTCAGTTGCATCCAAATTATCCAGTTTCTATATCCAGATGCAGTAATTAATTTGACAAAAATGAACTGTATCTCATATCTGCATCTGGACGCAGTTGTTGGATGAACAAAAGAATAGCCCTTAACAAACATTCATTTGACATATCCTTGAGGGACTCATCACCAATTTTATATTAGCAGCTAATCAAGTAATCGTAAATTTTAACTTTTAAGTACTTTACATGTCCTACCTACAAATATTTATAGTAAAAAAATAATAATTTAATGTCGGCATGGTAAATAAAACGCGCACACATAATGTGAGTCCAAACCTAATATTCCGTCCTCATCCACAACATGAAAATGACTCTTTAAATATTTACTGAACTAGGATTTAATCCGCGCAAATTATTGCACGAGGTAATTTTTTATAAAAAATTGTTTTAAAATTTAAGAAAATTTGTTTTTATTTGAATTTTATAATATGAATGACTCATGATTATAGATAGAGTTTTCAAACCGAATAATTTATCTATTTAACCCGTTTTGCAGTGGACTAAATTATTATTTGGGCTAATCCATAAAACATATAATCTTGAAAACATAACTCTATTATGCACCGTTTTATGACTCTAGTTTTGTGGTTAGTTCACGAACTCTTAAAAAATCAATTTTCTTGTGTCTAACTTTTTATAAAATTAGAAAAATACTTTTTCAACTTTTATTTTGATATAAATTCAAATAAAATATAATAAAATATAGTAAAAATATATCAAGATTTCGAATATATTTTTTTTCTTTGAATATATATGGATTGATTATTATTTAAAAATATATAGTAGATAACATTTTTAATGCAAAATAAATATTTTCATATTTTTATCACTAATTGTAAAAAACAATTATATCTTTTCCTATTTCAATTATTTTTTGTTATTATTAATGGTATTTCATGTAATAACTTACAAAACAAAATTAATTTTCAAAAATGTCTTCTTAAATAATATTTTAGAGATAAATTACTAATATTCTTTATATTTTTTTGTCATTCTTAAGTAAATAACTAATTTTTTAGCGTAAATCCATCGTATGTTTTTTCTCCACTAACAAAATACATTATGAATATTTAAATTTGAGTGCCCTAACACAAACCATATGCTCCATATCGAGTACTTCCATTATAAGTTATTTTCAAACTATTGTTATACATCACATTCAAGGTAGATATACGACTTGGAAATATTATAATCTCATGCACATGAAATACCAACGACTCGACTCGCCGGGAATCTCTCGGACATGGTTTTCCTAACAAGAGAGTTGATCTCCGGGCCCACCTCTTTCTCCGTTGACTCTGGAATCGTGGTCAACGATCCCGACTTGTCATAAACGACGTAGTATCGATCTTTATCCCCGCCGGCGTGACACGCCGCCTTGTAGACCGGCGAAGAAGGAGTGCTTGATGACGAGGACAAGCTTTGGTGCTGTTTTGGTGATCTGAACACTGACTTCAAGAATCTCTGAAGAGAACGAGAGATCTTGTTCGAGTGTTTCTTGTTACCGACCAAGGAAGAAGACGTCGCCGGCGGAGGAGGCGGAGGAAGAAATTCCGGAAAAGATGAGTTGAGAGGAGGGAGACGGCGGTCGGGGAGGTGAGACATGGACATGGTTCTGGCGGAGGAAGCGGAGATGGCTGAGTCGAGTTGGCGTTTGAACGAGTTGAGCTCGAACGAGTCGTAGAGAGAGCTCACACAGTCCCACACGTGTGAACTCGTCTTCTTGTTCTTCATGTCATTATTAATCTCTTTCGTCTTCTCTTCTTCCTTTTTGGTGTTTTCTGCGTTCTGACTCCAACTTTTGTCTGCAAACATTTGTGAGTGAACTCATAAAAACAAGAAGATCCATGTAATCACTAATTTAGGCTAGATGATCCATGTTCTCACAAGAGTTACTAAATATATAGAACAAAAAGATGGGCAACTTATACCATTTTCCAACTTCTTCATCATCTCAAGTGACGAAGATGATGAACTTGAGTCACTCTTTGAATCATCTTGTCTTGTTTCATCTAGGTTTTTTCGTCTTATAAAACCCTCCACGACCTTCATAGTTTCTTCTTCTTTAGTACTAATCTCTTCTTCTGTCTCTTGACCGGTCTCTTTCATCTCATCTTCCTCTTTAGTTGCTATAATCGTCGACTCTATGGCTTTTGGTTTGACTTTGATCTCCATCTTTTTATATCTTCGTACCAAACAGATGAAAATGAATGCAGATCGATCTATATATCTCCCAAAATCTTTTTGTTTACAATAACTTTGGAAAGTGGAAACCTGTGAATTGTAATCTTTTGGTGGTTGTTACGTATTGATAGAGTATATATCAATACTAAACTATATGGATGGAGAAGTAAATGTATATAGAGAAAAGTGGGTACTTGGTGGTGAATAATGAACATCTCACGGTATGATGTTCTATATTAAATGATATTTAAGATTTTTGCATACTAATTAATGATTCATTTAATTTTTATTTTTTTATACTAAAAACATCATTTATTGTACATTTAAACAAAANATATATATATATATATATATATATATAGAAAAGTGGGTACTTGGTGGTGAATAATGAATGATCTTATTAATTAAAGACTAAATCTCACGGTATGATGTTCTTAATTATAAGTTTGGTGTATGCCAATTTTGTCAATGTTTTTGGTATAAGTTTTGGATTTTTTTGCTCTATTTGTTTTTAGAGTTTTGCGGTTAATTCTAAATATCGGTTTACATAAATGATCTGTCATTAGTTTTACAAACTGATGGTAATTTTGCATCTCAGAAATTTTAATCCAATTTTTTAGTTGAATTAAGACTAATTGAAAGATAAATTTGACCACGAAAGTGATCATCTTATCTTTACGCGTGTCCGAGCTTCGTGGAACTTTCACGTGGATATAATACAATATAATCGACGATATATACTATAGTATATATTAATCATACTAATCTATGAATTAAATTATCTCTATAATATTATTTAAGAAGACGTTTTACAAAATAAATTTTGTTTTATAAGTTATTACATAAAATGCCATTACAAATAACAAAAAATAATTGAAATAGGAAATGATATAATAGTCTTTTAAAATTATTGATTAGAATATGGAAAGTATATATTTTGTATTAAAAATGTTATTTATTATTTAATTTCTTAATTATTTTGAATACTATATATTTTAAAATAATACTCAATTCATATATATTAANCAAGATTTTGAATAGATTTTTTTTTTTTGAATATATATGAATTGATTATTATTTTAAAATATATAGTATTAAAAATAATTAAGAAATTTAATAATAAATAGCCTTTTTAATGCAAAATATATATTTTCCATAATTTAATCAATAATTTTAAAATACTATTATATAATTTTCTATTTCAACTATTCTTTGTTATTTATAATAATATTTTATGTAATAACTTACAAAACAAAATTTATTTTTAAAAATGTCTTCTTAAATAATATTATAGAGATGTATACCTTTTCATTGATAACTTATTTTTCTTATTAATTAAGTCACCGAATATCAACTAAATGTCAAACCTTCTACTTAATTTTTCTTACAACTCCGTAGATTAATGAAAATGTTTCATGTTATAACAATGAAACTATATATAATATATAGAGTAAAAATTCGATAGTTGATTAACAACGAAAAATGTCATAAATAAACACTACTATTAGTTAGGTAGGTTCTTCTAGTATGTTGACTATTCGTGCTCGTTTCCAATCTTATCACGTAAGTCGTAAAACGTATTTCATAATATTAAATACTAATACATCACAAGATCGAGAAATAATTTATTTGATATTGTCCCCACCTATATTTAATTTTCATTTATGATGAAGATCCTCAAATCATATGCCGATAAATACTCGCTGCAAATTGCCCAAAAAAATAGTATATGCCTATAAATAAATACTACATAGATCCGGCATCGGCTTGATTGATATTTATGTGAGAAACAAGTTGTAAACCCTAGAACAAAAGTGGATTTTTTCTTTGTGGATTATGGCCAAAGGTTTCTATAGCTCCGGCATCGGTTTGGATCTTGGTTGAAGGCTTCTATAGTTCTGGCATCAGTTTGGTTGGTTTTTTTGTTACTTTTCCTTTTATTTGTTTGATTTTTTTCAATTTATTTTAAATATGGCAAAGTTTTTGATGTTTTTTCGTGAGATTTTTACAACGGATTTGGGAAGATAAAAGCTCGAATTCAATTGAACCGTTTCGAAGAGGTAACTGATAGGCTTCTAGTCGTAATGGTTCTTCCCGGCTTCAATCGTTGATGGTTATTCATTAGGTGCTAGTGAGTTTTTTTTGTCGCAAACCACAGTTACTCCAGTATGCGGCCTGAAATACAGACTCCTCATTAATTGACTGTTTGGAATGCATGCTGAAATACAGATTCCTAATTAATTGACGAGTTGTCTCGTCTCGGTGTCTTAATGGATCAATAAAAAGATAGTGACATTGTGACAACCATTGTCAATTCAGTTTGAAACGTTAATAAATGTTTTTGGATTTCTATGAAAATCATCTCGGTGGAGATTTAACTATTCCAAAAGCAAAAGTAAAAGTTGTGGAGCAATTCATCTGAAGATTTTTTAGATATATATACACAAAAATATGATGTTATTTATTTCGGATCCCTATTTGTAAACCTTTGATATTTTGATTCTCTTAGGGGTTATTGGTTCTTGCATTTTAATGGATTTAGAAATCCAAACCAAATCAAGTGTTATTGGTTCTATAATTTTGAAATCCATATTCAAATCTTGTGTTATTGGTTATATGATTTTAAAATCCATGTTAAAATCAAGTGTTATTCAATAGTATGGATTTTCATAAGGATTTGATTTTAATTTGGATTTGAATGGATTTACAAGTGTTTTTATAAGTAAAATACAAAGGAGCAAATATTGAGTGAAACCTTGTTACTTGGTTGGATTTGGATTTACAAGTGTTTTTTTTTCAAGATGAAACTACTACGTATAATTAAAAATAGAAAGACACATATCAATTTTTGAATGATTGGATCATCAACATTGTTAAGAGGATTAGTTCTCCGTCTTTTTTTTAAAGGGAGTTTTTCCAAAGTATTATTTGAACCGCTGCAAAAAAAAGATGATTGTGTTTCATAATTTTCCTCGACATTCATGGAAAACTCTTCACCAGAATTTGTTTGCTCCTTTTCCGTTTCCATAAATCCACTTGTTCGAGCATCAGTAGTATCGCCCAATCCAATCGTACTTCTACCCGACGTTACATTCTTTTCAAATATCACTTTGAGATAATCAAACTCTTCAAAAGTTTCGTCACGAAATTTTTTATAGTTCGGATGTGCCCCTAAAATACGATAAAAAAACCCAACATAATGAACAAATCTATGCATATATCAAAGAGGCTGTAAATCGTTGTTTAAAAATAAAATTTAAGTCAGCCCATACATCATCTACTCCACGGAATGAAAAAGAGTTGTTTAACCATCGACATGCCTCATTGAGAAACGTTGTTGAAAGAATATTTGGTATCTTCAAATCTCGATTCCTAATTTTTAAGTCTGCTCCTCCTTTTCCTTATAAGTTACAGACAAAAATCATACTTGCATGTAATGGTTTACATAAATTTTTTCGAAAGTACTGTCGAACAGATAATCCATTTGGTCGATTTATAATAATCCATTTATTTGATTTTGAAATCCAATTATTTAACTTTGAAATCCACTTCTCTGATTTTAAAATCAATGGATTCATTAGAATTTCTAAATCTGAGAAATCCATTAAAATGCAAGAACCAATAACCCCCACTTAGTAAAGTATTATTCAACGTAAAAAAAAAAAAACTCCATATTAACAGTACATACAAATATAGAGGATATCGCCGCGTGGTCCTCACTCGTTCCCTAATTTCAATCAATAAACGATTGCTAAACATTTCTTTCTCGCTATTGTATGCTTCATTCAAGATCTCTTATTTCCTTTTTATAAAACCATGATTATGAGTTTTGGCTTTGAGGGTCTCGGGCAAGCTCAACGTTTGTTTCTTTAAAGGTTGAATGTGTCTGAACGATGAATAAACAAACAGAAGAAGAGATAAAACTAATCGAAATGGCTATAATTGCTATATTTCTTTTCTGAAATGTGTATAATCCAAAGGAGTTGAAAGACTCTCTTATAGAGTTGTTAGACCAAAAACAAATCATAACATAAGTGTTGAATTTGATAAATAAGAAAAGATCGAATTAACAGTATCAAAGGATTTGATTGATTGGATTCAATTATGGTTTGGTTTGGGTTGTTTAAGATCACACCAAGTGTCCATTAAAGAGTCTCTCAAGACTGACAAAATCAAATTTTTGCAACAATCTAAAGAAACACTTGTAAAGGTAAAAAGGTATGATATGGGAAGAACCAATAATAGAATCAAACAGTCCTCCTCGTGCTCAACAAGTAGTCCCCGACTGTCAAATGCAGATGCTCTCCTAGAACCACACTCACCACAGGCAACTTTTCAATGCACCTCACAGTTATCTGCCATACAGAAAAAAAGAGTAAAATGGTAAAGTAAGTAACAATATACAGGTTGTCATCAAAAGCTACGGATCAGCATTCTGAGTGGGCACAAACACAAACCTTCCCATCTCCAGCTTGGAATTCTGTTTTTAAATTCGAGTGATCCCTCGATAACAAGTATGTTTGTAGCCCGCTTGCAAATTTCACATCTCCTGAAAAACCATAGATGATGCATATTCGTTAAAACGAGAGAAAACCAAAAAACATTATTGTGATGAGATTGATTGTGTCTCACTCACCTGAATACAGAGCAAGAATAGCCTCTTCATTGAACTTCAAAGCCGGTCTAGCCAAACTAATCTTAAAACACAGCTTTGAGACGTTTTGGAAACTCTCATCAGATATTATCACCTGCAAAATAACAGACACGATCAAGTTTCTGACTAGGGTGAAAACAAAACTAAGCAAATGTGGAAGGAAGGAGTGTTGATGACTTACTGCATGAGATGGCATCATAGTGGACGTAAGCAAAGAGGAACCAATTGTATCCCTAATGTATTGTTCCTGCCCACCAAAGAAGAACGATAAGATTCTCCTAACGCAATGCACTTGACCAATTGTGAAGTGACAAGAATGTGGGTTTTCAAAGATATCACACTTCGGATAGATAAAAGGAGAACAAATCAAAGCGTTCTAAGACCTAAGTTACTAGATTCATAAATTATGTAATAATTGGCATCCATTCACACGGACAATGAAACATGCCTACAGTTCAAGTAGAGCTTCAGTTAACAACAAGTGTGAAACAAAACAAACACTAAGTTACCTGAGAGTTTACAACTTGTTGCAAAGCAGATTCATCCTTGTCCAATGATTCAATGTACACTTCCACAAAGTCTGTTGGTTCCAGACCTGACTTCTTCCGTAGTTTCTGGATCCTATTGACAATCTATATAACACAGGGTAAGAAAGCTCATTAGCACAACATCGGAAAACAGCTGCTTTATCTGGAAATAAACTGTTTAGATACAGAAAAGTGAACCCATCGACAATATACAAGTTATAAGAAAATGTATTCCTATGGTTTCATCAAGGGCTTATGTAGTACTATATATAGTTATCTATTTACCTCACGAGCAACACCTGCTTCATACAACGATTCATCTGCTCGTAGATCCAGAATCACCAAAACATCACCTGCATCATGACGAAAGCAAATATTATATGTATCCTAACAGTAGAGCACCAGTAAATCAGTCAAGATTCACATAAATTGACAATAGAGAAGGTAAATAAATTAAGATTTGTACCATCTCCATTTCCATCAATCTCTTCATCTTTCAAACCGTCTGGGCGTTTGAAAACCCTGACAATCTGAACAACACATGAAAGAAATGTGTCAGAATGTAGCTCTTTTAAAGCATATTCTTCATATATCCCACAAGAAAAAAGCATAGCAAGAGATACCTTGATATCTGTTAGCTCCAGCTTGTGTTCGGCAATAGTAACGTTCCCAGCCTCCTCAAATCTTAAGATATCTTGCTGAGACATTTCTTTAACTTTCTTTGCAACAAGCCCCATTGACTTTCCAAGTCGCTTTCCCAATACACTGAAGGAATGAACATGTCAAATTGCACTCTACATTTCTTTTGGAAAGGCTTGAGCACAAGGGTTAAAAGCAAAACACAGTAAAAACTTAACTAACCTGAAATCTGGTTCTGCTTTTAGAGACGCATACTTCAGAGTATCATTGCATGGGATAAGAGATCTTACATTAAGTTCTTCCAAGACATACTGCAATGCAAAATCAAAGTTGATCATCTCAAAGTATNATTCAAATAAAATATAATAAATTATAGTGAAAAATATAGCAAGATTTTGAATAGATTTTTTTTTTTTGAATATATATGAATTGATTATTATTTTAAAATATATAGTATTAAAAATAATTAAGAAATTTAATAATAAATAGCCTTTTTAATGCAAAATATATATTTTCCATAATTTAATCAATAATTTTAAAATACTATTATATAATTTTCTATTTCAACTATTCTTTGTTATTTATAATAATATTTTATGTAATAACTTACAAAACAAAATTTATTTTTAAAAATGTCTTCTTAAATAATATTATAGAGATGTATACCTTTTCATTGATAACTTATTTTTCTTATTAATTAAGTCACCGAATATCAACTAAATGTCAAACCTTCTACTTAATTTTTCTTACAACTCCGTAGATTAATGAAAATGTTTCATGTTATAACAATGAAACTATATATAATATATAGAGTAAAAATTCGATAGTTGATTAACAACGAAAAATGTCATAAATAAACACTACTACTAGTTAGGTAGGTTCTTCTAGTATGTTGACTATTCGTGCTCGTTCCCAATCTTATCACGTAAGTCGTAAAACGTACAGTATTTCATAATATTAAATACTAATACATCACAAGATCGAGAAATAATTTATTTGATATTGTCCCCACCTATATTTAATTTTCATTTATGATGAAGATCCTCAAATCATATGCCGATAAATACTCGCTGCAAATTGCCCCAAAAAATAGTAGTATATGTTTATAAATAAATACTACATAGATCCGGCATCGGCTTGATTGATATTTATGTGAGAAACAAGTTGTAAACCCTAGAACAAAAGTGGAATTTTTCTTTGTGGATTATTGCCAAAGGTTTCTATAGCTCCGGCATCGGTTTGGATCTTGGTCGAAGGCTTCTATAGCTCTGGCATCGGTTTGGTTGGTTTTTTTTTGTTTTTTTTTGTTTTTTTTTCCTTTTATTTGTTTGATTTTTTCAATTTATTTTAAATATGGCAAAGTTTTTGATGTTTTTTCGTGAGATTTTTACAACGGATTTGGGAAGATAAAAGCTCGAGTTCAATTGAACTGTTTCGAAAAGGTAACTGATAAGCTTCTAGTCGTAATGGTTCTTCTCGGCTTCAATCGTTGATGGTTATTCATAGGCCTGGGCATTCGGGTACCCGTTCGGGTTCGAGTCGGGTCTTTCGGGTATCGGATCTTTTTGGTATTGGGTTGAAGAACCTATTCGGGTATTTATAAAATTCGGTTCGGGTTCGGATTCGGTTCGGGTATTTTCGGGTCGGTTTCGGATACCCAAAATATAGGGAAAAACTAAAAAAATGCTAAATTTGAATAAAATTTGGTTAAATTTTGACAAATATAATTAAGAATTTTCAATTTTTTTATTATTTTAGATATTTCGGTTATTTCGGTCTAACAATAATTGATATTTTTGGATTTTATAATTATAATTTTGGGTAATTGGGTTATATCAAATCTAAATATAATTAATATTTTGGGTATATAATTATATTTCGGGTATTTCGGGTACCCATTCGTTTCTCGGTTCGGTTCGGGTTCGGGTTCGGTTCTTCAGGTATTGGAGTCTAGGATCCGTTCGGGTATTTTGTCGGTTCCGGATTCGGTTCGGTTCCCTTTTTTTGGGTCGGATTCGGTTCGGTTCTTCGGTTGAATAACTTATTCATTAGGTGCTAGTGAGTTTTTTGTCGCAAACCACAGTTACTCCAGTATGCGGCCTGAAATACAGACTTCTCATTAATTGACTGTTTGGAACGCATGTTGAAATACAGATTCCTAATTAATTGACGAGTTGTCTCGTCTCGGTGTCTTAATGGATCAATAAAAAGATAGTGACACTGTGACAACCATTGTCAATTCAGTTTGAAACGTTAATAAATGTTTTTGGATTTCTATGAAAATCATCTCGGTGGAGATTTAACTATTCCAAAAGCAAAAGTAAAAGTTGTGGAGCAATTCATCTGAAGAATTTTTAGATATATAAACACAAAAAGATGATGTTATTTATTTCGGATCCCTATTTGTAAACCTTTGATATTTTGATCCATGTTAAAATCAAGTGTTATTCAATAGTAAGGATTTTCATAAGGATTTGATTTTAATTTGGATTTGAATGGATTTACAAGTGTTTTTATAAGTAAAATACAAAGGAGCAAATATCGAGTGAAACCTTGTTACTTGGTTGGATTTGGATTTACAAGTGTTTTTTTTTCAAGATGAAACTACTACGTAGAATTAAAAATAGAAAGACACATATCAATTTTTGAATGATTGGATCATCAACATTGTTAAGAGGATTAGTTCTCCGTCTTTTTCTTAAAGGGAGTTTTTCCAAAGTATTATTTGAACCGCTGCAAAAAAAAAGATGATTGTGTTTCATAATTTTTCTCGACATTCATGGAAAACTCTTCACCAGAATTTGTTTGCTCCTTTTCTGTTTCCATAAATCCACTTGTTCGAGCATCAGTAGTATCGCCCAATCCAATCGTACTCCTACCCGACGTTACATTCTTTTCAAATGTCACTTTTAGATCATCAAACTATTCAAAAGTTTCGTCACGAAATTTTTTATAGTTCGGATGTGCCCGTAAAATACGATAAAAAAACCAACATAATGAACAAATCTATGCATATATCAAAGAGGCTGTAAATCGTTGTTTAAAAATAAAATTTAAGTCAGCCCAGACATCATCTAGTCCACGGAATGAAAAAGAGTTGTTTAACCATCGACATGCCTCATTGATAAACGTTGTTGAAAGAATCTTTGGTATCTTCAAATCTCGATTCCTAATTTTTAAGTCTGCTCCTCCTTTTCCTTATAAGTTACAGACAAAAATCATACTTGCATGTAATGGTTTACATAACTTTTTTTGAAAGTACTGTCGAACAGATAATCCATTTGGTTGATTTACAATAATCCATTTATTTGATTTTGAAATCCAATTATTTAACTTTGAAATCCACTTCTCTGATTTTAAAATCAATGGATTCATTAGAATTTCTAAATCTGAGAAATCCATTAAAATGCAAGAACCAATAACCCCACTTAGTAAAGTATTATTCAACGTAAAAAAAAAAAACTCCATATTAACAGTACATACAAATATAGAGGATATCGCCGCGTGGTCCTCACTCGTTCCCTAATTTCAATCAATAAACGATTGCTAAACATTTCTTTTTCGCTATTGTATGCTTCATTCAAGATCTCTTATTTCCTTTTTATAAAACCATGATTATGAGTTTTGGCTTTGAGGGTCTCGGGCAAGCTCAATGTTTGTTTCTTTAAAGGTTGAATGTGTCTCAACGATGAATAAACAAACAGAAGAAGAGATCAAACTAATCGAAATGGCTTTAGTTGTTAGGTTTCTTTTCCGAAATGTGTATAATCCAAATGAGTTGAAAGACTCTTTTATAGAGTTGTTAGACCAAAAACAAATCATAACATAAGTGTTGAATTTGATTCAATTATGGTTTGGTTTGGTTTGTTTAAGATCACACCAAGTGTGACGGATGGTCACTACAATGAGTCCATTAAAGAGTCTCTCAACTCTGACAAAATCAACTTTTTGCAACAATCTAAAGAAACACTTGTAAAGGTAAAAAGGTATGATATGGGAAGAAACAATAATAGAATCAAACAGTCCTCCTCGTGCTCAACAAGTAGTCCCCGACTGTCAAATGCAGATGCTCTCCTAGAACCACACTCACCACAGGCAACTTTTCAATGCACCTCACAGTTATCTGCCATACAAACAAGCATAGAGAAAAACAAAACAAAAAAAAGTAAGTAATACAATATACAAAAGTATGTTTTATCAAAAGTTACCCGATTGCACAAACACAAACCTTCCCATCTCCAGCTTGGAATGCTGATTTTAAATTCGAGTGATCCCTCGATAACAAGTATGTTTGTAGCCCGCTTGCAAATTTCACATCTCCTGAAAAACCATAGATGATGCATATTCGTTAAAACGAGAGAAAACCAAAAAACATTATTGTGATGAGATTGATTGTGTCTCCCTCACCTGAATACAGAGCAAGAATAGCCTCTTCATTGAACTTCAAAGCCGGTCTAGCCAAACTAATCTTAAAACACAGCTTTGAGACGTTTTGGAAACTCTCATCAGATATTATCACCTGCAAAATAACAGACACGATCAAGTTTTTGACTAGGGGTGAAATTAAACAAAACTAAGCAAATGTGGAAGGAAGGAGTGTTGATGACTTACTGCATGAGATGGCATCATAGTGGACGGAAGCAAAGAGGAACCAATTGTATCCCTAATGTATTGTTCCTGCCCACCAAAGAAGAACGATAAGATTCTCCTAACGCAATGCACTTGACCAATCGTGAAGTGACAAGAATGTGGGTTTTCAAAGATATCACACATCGGATAGATACAAGGAGAACAAATCAAAGCGTTCTAAGACCTAAGTTACTATAATAATTGGCATCCATAGTCTATTCACACGGACAATGAAACATGCATACAGTTCAAGTAGAGCTTAAGTTAACAACAAGTGTGAAACGAAACAAAACAAACACAGTTACCTGAGAGTTTACAACTTGTTGCAAAGCAGATTCACCCTTGTCCAATGATTCAATGTACACTTCCACAAAGTCTGTTGGTTCCAGACCTGACTTCTTCCGTAGTTTCTGGATCCTATTGACAATCTATATAACACAGGGAAAGAAAGCTCATGAGCACAACATCGGAAAACAGCTGCTTTATCTGGAAATAAAATGTTAAAATACAGAAAAGTGAACCCATAGACAATATACAAGTTATAAGAAAATGTATTCCTATGGTTTCATCAAGGGCTTATGTAGTACTATATATAGTTATCTATTTACCTCACGAGCAACACCTGCTTCATACAACGATTCATCTGCTCGTAGATCCAGAATCACCAAAACATCACCTGCATCATGACGAAAGCAAATATTATATGTATCCTAACAGTAGAGCACCAGTAAATCAGTCAAGATTCACATAAATTGACAATAGAGAAGGTAATAAATTAAGATTTGTACCATCTCCATTTGCATCAATCTCTTCATCTTTCAAACCGTCTGGGCGTTTGAAAACCCTGACAATCTGAACAACACATGAAAGAAATGTGTCAGAATGTAGCTCTTTTAAAGCATATTCTTCATATATCCCACAAGAAAAAAGCATAGCAAGAGATACCTTGATATCTGTTAGCTCCAGCTTGTGTTCGGCAATAGTAACGTTCCCAGCCTCCTCAAATCTTAAGATATCTTGCTGAGACATTTCTTTAACTTTCTTTGCAACAAGCCCCATTGACTTTCCAAGTCGCTTTCCCAATACACTGAAGGAATGAACATGTCAAATTGCACTCTACATTTCTTTTGGAAAGGCTTGAGCACAAGGGTTAAAAGCAAAACACAGTAAAAACTTAACTAACCTGAAATCTGGTTCTGCTTTTAGAGACGCATACTTCAGAGTATCATTGCATGGGATAAGAGATCTTACATTAAGTTCTTCCAAGACATACTGCAATGCAAAATCAAAGTTGATCATCTCAAAGTATGTAAAGAGAAAAAATAGTTGATCCGCAAAGCCTAGCATGCACTCAAAACTTCAAGAAGATAAACTAATGTTCCTGTAACACCACAGACCTCTCTCAGTTTTCCAGTTATATCATTCAAGAATTCTGCATCTGGATGAACTACAACCATTTCCCTGATACAACAAGGATAAGCATGTATTAACTTTCTTTTTTCAGTTTTAGGCTAACAAAACAGATGATGCAAGTCAGAAAACTGATAAAAGTACAACTCTCACTTTAGAGGAGTTTTCAAGGGTAGCTTGTGTCGCTCACGAATGTTCCGAGCAAGATCGATGATTGTCATCATCCTTGTGACACTTTGCTCAATCCTCTCCCCCCTCTGTTTATATACAAGAAGAAATATAAATAAGCAAAAATTCTGACAATTTATTTTGTCCTTGGATATAAAGATATGGACTTGAGTATTACCGTTCCTTCCTCTTGTGGGAAACTGCAGTAATGAATACTTTCCTCAGAACCTTCACATGCTTTCCGTAGATTCTGGTATAAAGTCTCAGTGAAGAAAGGTGTAAAAGGGGTCATCACTTTGCAAGAAGTAAGGAGCACCTGAAGATCCAGACACGATTATTAGTTATAACAAGTGTTCATAATGGTGACCATGCAAACAAAAGCATTCCCACAACTATTTACTATACATTGTATAGAGTTGAAAGAGCAGTGTGACAATCATCTTCTCCTGTACGGCCTTTTAACCTCTTCCGGTTGAATCTAACATATATGTTAGTGAGATTGTCGAGGAACTTCAAGAGATAAGGAACAACCTGAAAAGAAAAACAAAGATGTGATAAATACCACAATACAGCGATATTGTCTTCTAATACAGACACCATATCATGCTGAAAATGACATGTAGAAAGCATACAGTGTAAAGCCGATATCCATCCATCTCCTGGCGAACAAAATGGACAAGACTCTGTGTAGCTGACTGAATCCACTGATCGAGAACGTTTGATGATTGTAAAGTTGCCAGATCAATAGGAACAAAGGGCCCACAACCCTCAATCTCAAGTCTCTTTGCATTCTGAACAAGGAACCGATATGCATTGTACCATGGAAGGAATACATCTTTGACCTAGTGAATCCCAATGCAGGACCAGACTAATTCAGACAAACAACAAATCTACTCAACTAAGTAGCAATAAAATCAACCAACAAGATCACTCACAACACCAAGTACTCCTTCTTTTTTAAAGCGTAGTGGCTCAGCACGTACAACCGGAGAATTTATCAGGTACAACCGCACAGCATCCTGTCAAGGTTCACGGAAAGTCACTAAACAGATACACACAGCTGCCAATATTTTCATAGCTATATAAAATAAAAGTAAAATAAAAAGCTGAAAACGCAGCATATTATAGAGAAACTTACAGCTCCATACTCATCTATGACTTCCAAAGGTGGTGGATAATTCTGTAATTTTTTACTCATCTTTTTTCCATCCTCAGCAAGTACAAGACCATTGCAAATTAAATTTCTAAACGCTGGTTTTTTGAATAATGCAGTAGACAGCACCATAAGAGTATAAAACCTGTAAATACCCAAACCAAAAGTTTAGATATTATTAACTGCCTACTTAGCAAAAAAAAAACAATGCTTTTTAATACACTTCTAGAATCAATCACATTAGATATACTAGAATCACATACCATCCACGAGTTTGATCAAGCCCTTCAGCCACAAAATGACCAGGGAAATTCTTCTCAAAAAGCTCCTTGTTTTCAAAAGGATAATGGATGTACGCATAAGGCATTGACCCACTCTCAAACCAACAATCAAAAACCTGAAAAGATAATATAAGCGTAAGTGTGGTTTAACACCCCAGACAATCGCGGACTAGAGATTAAATGAATGAGAACTAGATCCATCTTACGTCTTCTACACGACGGAGCACACCAAACTCATGCCCACGACTAGATGGGATTGTAATATGATCAATATGGTGACGATGTAGATCAAAGACCTGCACCATAAATCATCAGAAAGACAAAATGAGCATCAGTCATATTGACATCTAAAATGCTCCAGTAAAAGAAAAGAACAATGCCCTATAAGATGTCATAAACTTTAACAGAACATATTAAGAAGACTTCTAGAAACATTCTGTAAGATATCGAACAAAAAAATTGAGTTATCCAACAGTTTAAGAAGTAGCAAATATCCACCACAACAATTATTGGGAAACCAATTATTGGGAAACGAGATAATGACAGTAGTCTTTCCCAAAGTATCAATCAGCTACCTGCTGATATATTGCTGTTTATTTTTTAAAACAAGCCATCTTCCAATAGTGCATGACATGTAAATGCAGCAGAAAGAGAGACAGAAACAAATGCAAACGACAAAAGAAGAGACCTTGACACCAGAGAGCTTTTCAAGCTTCTCAACGGAGTCCATGACAACAACTTCCTCCCCATCATCACTGATCCATATCGGAAGAGGTGTGCCCCAAAATCTACTTCGGCTGACTGCCCAATCCCTTGCATTTTCAAGCCAATTGTGAAAACGTTTATCCTGAGTTGCAGGTCAATCAAGAAGAAGGTTTTAGAATAATTTTATTCATATCACTAACTAAAACAACTAAACTTGTAATATATTCAGAGTATCAATCCATTCTTCCACTGACCTTCACGTAATCAGGTACCCAGTATGTCTGTTTATTGTTTTCTAACAACTGCTCCTTCAACTGCTCCACACGCACAAACCTAACAGGTCAATCACGAACAAACTTCAGAGTCCTAACCACGCATAAAAATGAAAGAACAAGCTTCATATCATCTTTGCTAATTTCTACGTGCCATTTAGGTCAGATGTTCATTACATATGGAAAATAAAATAAGGAAAATGAAAACATGGGAAATCAAAATATCCTAAACAGTTTGGTGATTAACTGCCAAATTTTTTTACAGAATAGCATACAGAGCTTTGGAAAGAGACTGCCAGATAATCAACTGAAAATCATCATATAGCCTACATCTCTTAAGCCAAACTCAACAGAAGGATCAGAGAGACAGAGTGCCTCACTGGAACTAGCACTGAATGATGCAACTACTAAGACCTTAGCTCAAGCTCATATGAAGCAAGAAGCATACCAACTGGGAACAGCTCTATATATGAGAGGGGTGTCTGATCGCCAGCAAAATGGATATGAGTGAGTAAAGGTCCCCGATTTAACAAGCCTGCCTTTGGCCTGAAATTATAAGAAATAAATTTTAAAACAAAAAAAAGTTCCCTAAAATAAAATAACCCAATGGTCCAAGATGCACTTAGATCCTCTAAGAGACTTCACAAATCATAGTGACCTATTACAAATATTAGGCATCAGTAATCACCTTCACGGCTTCAATAATATCCTTGTCTGCATCTTTGACATAACGGCCACTGAAGTGGGTAATTCTCTCAGTAAACAACCCATCGTCATCAACAGCCACAACTAGATTCTCACCCTGCAAGGACATAAAAACATCTAGAACATTAACCATAATGAAATAAAGGGTTATATCAGTAGGGTAGACAAGCATGGGTTCTTCAAGATACTGTAAGCCCTAAACAAGAGAGAAAGAAACTACAAATGAGGATCTCTTCCTATAAAAATAAATCACTCAGCGTAATCCCTTAAACCCCTAAGAAATCCGCAGGAACTACCGACCCAAAATCAAAGATCAACTAAACCCCAAACTTTTCTAGTCATGTTTGACGTTAAGGAGAATGTAGTCAAATCTAACCTTTTTAATGATCTTGTTCTCAAGACAAACACGATAATCGTCTTCACCGAAGGCAGGAGCACAGTGGACAATACCAGTACCACTATCATCAGTGACATAATCATCTGCCACTACTCGAAAGGCCTCACTTGAGAAATCGCTAAAGTAATCAAACAAAGGTTCATACTTCTTCCCAACCAGGGAAGCTCCTTTGAATTTCTCCAAAACCTCATAAGAATCAGCTGCACTGTCAGATTTAGCACCACCTTTGGCTTTAGGATTGGCTTTCTTGGTATCAGCATTAGCTAAGTTGGCCTTGGGCTTATCAGTGGGAAGGGCTGACAGCCGAGACTCAGCAATCACGTACACTTTCCCATTGTTCTTGTTACGAACCTTCAAATAGACAAACTTTGCATTGACACACAAAGCAAGATTGCTTGGAAGAGTCCATGGAGTAGTAGTCCATGCCACAAAAGCAGCATTGTCTTGATCGCCAACAACTGGGAAAGTCATCATGATTTCTGGATCTGGAACGTCCTTGTAGTTCTGACCCGCTTCGAAATTAGATAGAGGTGTCTTACAACCAGTACTATAAGGCATAACCTGCAAAAAACAAAACGAAACAGACTCAAAAAAATCGATTGGATAGACCAGATTTGAATCAAACCACATAAAAAGCAGGAAAGGCAGACCTTGAAGCCTCTGTAGACAAGATTCTTGTCAAAAAGCTGAGCAAAAACCCACCAAACACTTTCCATAAAGGGCAGATCCATGGTCTTGTAGTCATTAGTGAAATCAATCCAGCGACCCGTCCTAGTAATAACCTTCTCCCACTCCCCAACATAGCGCGTCACAATACTCCTACACTCGTCGTTATACTTATCAATGCCCATCTCAAGCACTTGTTCCCTCTTCTTGATATCCAGCTTCCGATCAATCTCGTTCTCGACAGGGAGACCATGACAGTCCCACCCGAAGCGACGCGTGACGTGGTGACCAGTCATGGTCTGGTACCGAGTGACAATGTCCTTGATCGTGCCGGCGAGGATGTGTCCGTAGTGAGGAAGACCGGTGGCGAAAGGAGGCCCGTCGTAGAAGATATATTCCGGGAGATTCTCAGTTCGTTTGAGCTGTGTCTTGAAGGCATCGATTCGAGTCCAGAACGAGAGGACATCCTCTTCCTGCCGAGGAAACGAGAATTCCTTTCCTTCGCAGACTTCTTCCATTAACAAGAAATTAGGGTTTCTCTGCGTTACAGCGACTTACTCAACTGAGGAAACAACAAGTGAGCGAGCGAGAGAGAGAGAGAAGATGAAGCTTTTTTTTCTTTTTTCTTCTCTTCTTTTTTTTTTCTTTTAACGGGCCGGAAGTTAAGCGTCTCTTTTGGGCTAGTAAGCCCATCTCTCGAATCTAGAAGAAGATAGAAATCAAATTCCTAAACCCATACCTGTCGTTGACTTGTCAAGAAGAAACAAATAAAAAATTAAGGCGACGCCGGCGAAACCAGACGACGAGTTCCGGGAGATTTTCCGATCAGTTGACCAGAGCAATTAGACGAGTTAGCGTCGCTTCTCAGATCTCTTGGTCTAAAACCAGGCGACGCCGTTTTGGCTAAGAAAAAAGCGGGCCGGAGTTGAGCTTCTCTTTTATGCTAGTAAGCCCATCATTGTGGCTCCACTTTGTGATTTTAAAACTCGATCCAATACGGTATAATATAAATATTATTTTTTTGTGCTAAAAAATAAAAAAAAAAATTTAATCAACAAAAGACCTCGTGGATCCTGATAATTAAGTGAGATAAAACTGACCAACTAAAATTCTACTAGGACTTAACAAATTGTTTTGAAATTCAAGAAAAATTGTTTTACAATATGACTAACTAATGATAGATAAAACTGTCAATTCGTAATAATTGATCGATTTAACCTTATGGGTCTTAGGGCCAACTCTAAGTAACGTACAAGCTGCCACAAACCTTGCAAAGACGAATGATAGTGATTAGTCTTTTGATTTTTGGGATATTCATTCTCTCCTTCCAGGAACTAACTTATCACAAACCATAAATTTTGCAAATAAAGATACTAAAAGAGTTATAAACTTATAAATATAGATTATAAACCAAACCTGATCAAATTCGATATTATTTTGGTTTTCTATCATCCGAAACATCCATCCACAACTATAAATACTTGTAATTTTATTTTTATAATTGTTAACTCCTCAAAACTTTTTTTTTTGGGTTGGTCAACCACCGAAAAAAACATGTACACACCAGAAACCCACAAGAAGCGCGTCTATGTATTTATCATATACTACAGTGTATATCTAATCAACAACTTCACTACTAAACAACTTGAACTTATTAGCATCAAGAACAAGTTTCCTAACAGAGGAGAAAGCTCCCATGAGTCCCGCACAAGTGAACACAACCATTATCGTCATGTTTATCCAATACGTGAAGCTCCGTTTCGTCGGCTTATACGTCATGTTGTATAGAAGCATTGGCAGCACGAAATCGAGTGGAATAAACCCAAACGCTCCTACCACCGCATTTATATCCCCAAAGAACGGTAGCATCGCTGCCATGAACCCGCAAAACGCCATATATAGCGTTCTTAGTATCAAACGCGGCACGAGGTTGCGCCTTGAGAATATCCCTTTTGTTGTATCCGCCGATTTCGTCTCCATTATCTCATACGCAACTTGAGAATACACCTAAGAAAAAACATCTCTAATCGCGCGTTTAGTCACTCCTGTCACTGCCAATTGGTTAATCTCATACAAGAACATTATAAATGTCGGATCTATTGAAGGATAACTTGGTCTGCAAGATGTGTTATCTTGCTCTCCAAGTAACCTTCAATATGATGATCACTAGTTTAACTTACAAGGCCAATGGCGAAGAGCTGAAGAAGAACAAAGATGACCGCTAGGCCAATGACCATGATAGGAGCCAGAGTCGGTCCTTCGTCAGGCATTAGGTTCTTGAGAATATTAGAGCTCGAATTTCTACCAAATACCCAATACCCCGAAACTGCAGCCGAGTAAAACGTGAAGAAGATCACACTATAACACAACAATAGTCCTTTCAACATCTTCCCTGTTGCTGGTGGAGCAAGAGTGGCCTGCATTATCACATAAATGATAAATCTCAAGCTCCTAAGATACAAAGCTGGAATGATTTGATTTCCAAGACATATTTCACCTGTATTTCAGGCAGAATCCCATTTCCGAAAATAGCGGCTATGATCGAAATGGATGTGAAGGCACTAAAAACTCTCCCTGAATCCGAATGCTCTAGAGAATAGTCACGTTTAGGAGCGTTTTTAGACAAACCTGCGTAACCAAAACAATTAGAGTTTGTTGTTTCAAAGTGCTAATGTAAATAACCATCGTACCTAGGTTAATACAAGCCCCAACAACGAGGAAAGTGTAGCCTAAGCTGAGAAGGAGAGACGCAAAGTTAATGTGCCTAAGAGAGTGAAAACTTGGGAGCTGTGACAGAACAATCATCACAGCTGTCACCATAGCGATGAACTCGTAGAGCTTCAGGGTTCCTTGTGGAAAAAGACTCGAGTACATTATCTGTATTACAAAAAAAACAAATGATTAATTAACATCTGGTCCGTACAGATATTAGTGCCTTGTTTAGCAAGTAATTTTTTGTTGGGTTTCTTACATCAAGGCATTGACCTGCGAGTAGAATGGCGCCAATACCGATTCCAGTGTTGATAGCTGTTTGAATGAAGATGACAACATAAAACATCCATCCTGATCCTGCACCACATTACAATAACCGGTTCGAAAATTCAAAATTGACCCAACTAATCAGCTGCTACAGTAACCGGAAAAACTCCAATTCCTATTGCAAGGTGTGTGAGAGTATAAGAACACAATCAAGATTCAAATCCTAATAAAATACTTATTGAAACAAAACCAAATTTATTGCAGTTGGACAAAACCTAATAAAATACTTTTTTTTTGTTTTGGTTGACTTTAAAAATCCATACTTGATCGAAATAATATTATATTTTTATCTTGACAATCACAGGCCCATGGAGAGGCCCAGACTAATCCATAGGGAAGGCAACCCACGGATAGGCCTCTCCCCGGATTTTCAAATGGGTCGTAAGCAATGACCTATATCCGTGTGGGTGTCCAGGAGCAATGTGTTCTTGACACCTATCTTGAACCTTCCTTATGCCAAATCCAACTACTTTTCTCTTAACTCACACCAAAAGTCGTTGGTTCCAATTTGGTAAGAATTCTCTGACCTCAATAACCGGAAAGAAAAACCCAAACTTTCTGAGCTAAACCGATCTATATAAGCTAAAGAAATTCTACCAGAAACCGGTTATTAAAATTCGGTAACCAGTTTCATCAGCACGTGTGCGATCAGAATCAAACAGACGAATAAGGTCAAAGTATCCACACTGAAACTCGATCCAACGATTTCGGATTTACCCAAAAAGAGAAAGAGATTTGAGAATGTTTTTTTTTGTTTATAGTACCGAGAACGTCGGCGGCGAGTTCCCGGAAACGGATGTGACGGCGGCCGGATTTTTCACAGTGATCGAGAACCTTGGACATGAGGAAGTAAGCGTAGAAAGTGACGAGTCCCATCGTCGTCAAGCAAACAAACCCTAACCACCATCCCAACCCCCTGAAAGCGTACGGTAGTGTCAATATCGTTGGTCCCACAATCGCCGTCGTCAGATGAAATCCGGCGTGCCACCACTCGCCTGAAGAAGAATCTCAGAACAAAATTTTTTTATCGATTTGGGGGAGAAGAAAAAATCCAAACTCCAAAATCGGGATAGGTTCATAATTGATTAAATTACCTTTTGATTGGAGGACGAAGAGAGCTCCGGCGTCGGAATCGAGCCGGGTTGAAGGAAACAGGTCGGATCTTGGAGGATCCGCCATTGATGATGATGGTCGGATCGGTGGAGGATTTTTTAGAAGATTGTGGAATTAAGAAAGTGAATCTTTGGAATGATGATTATGATGATGAAGATGGAAGAGCAACGTGGTGCATGTTAGCTGGTGGTAGTTTATAGTTGCTAACATGTGTTATATATTTCGTTGGTTGGTTGTTTAAAAGAAACAACCTGTCACATTATGCATTTCCCCCTTTATTCGGGATGTGATAAAAAGAATATTTTTCCGTGTACTTCTCTCTCTCTCTTTTTTTTTTCAGATATCATTCAAAATTTACGTCTGAGAATAATTAATATATATACTTTAAAAAAAAAAAAAAAATATATATATATATATATATATAGCCGAATCAAACCGGCTATATTTATCGAACCGAATCAATAGACACATTTATCGAATCGAATCAAACCGAACCGAACCAGACCGAATAACGTTATTTGGTTCGGGTTCGGATAATCCGAATAACCTAAATAGACACATTTCTAAATTTATTCGGTTTTCGGTTCGGTTCGATTTATTAACCGAATATCGAATTAACCGATTGGATAACCGAATTAAAACCAATCTCATATAATATCATATAGGGTTTTGGACTTAGTAGCAGATTTGAGTCTTTGATACTTCGACTCCTCTGCTTCTTTGTAATTTGGACAATATTTTTTCTTATTTTTTTGTTGTTTTTGTTGGATAAATATTTTTTTACAATGGTCAAACTCTTCATTTTATCTAAAAATACACGTATTATATAAAATAATCAAAATTACCCTAAAGTGATTTTAGTTTGGTTATTAATTGTAAAAACCGACAAACCCGAAAACCGAACCGAACCGAAATAGAATTTAATCTCGAATGAGACCTAAAATTTTAAAACCGAAAAACCCAAACCGAACCCAACTAATTAACCGAATGCCCAGCCCTATATATAGGTCGAATTTCCACTCATCTACATCATTCTCATTATGAAATCATCTGATATGTTTCCAAGATACACTTATAATATCTCTCTCACTTTATCTCACTATCTAACTTTTTTTAATAAAAATCTCATTATCTATCTCTCACTCATCAACGCAATAAATTGAACTACATACCACATTTTGGTATGATTTAAACCTAACTTTCACTATCTTCTTCTTATTTCCCATTTTTCTGGTTAATTTCGGTGTCTACTTTCTAACTTGAGCGTTGGAGGAATACTTCACTCATTCGTCCTCTCAATCATTAGCTTGAACATGCTATCATTTTGGGATACTACAATTTGCCTATCATAACATGCATTCTTGCATAACCATCAAAAGATTGGAGTTGCAATTCAAGCTTGAAGAAACTCTTGCGAGTATTTCTTTCTTGAACAAATTTTCGTTGACATGCTTAAACACCGATTACAAATATTTTAAGAAAGTTTTTTTTAAATTATACATTGTTTTGGAAATAATATTTATCGATTGTTTTAAATTGTATATCACAACATTCTTGATTTTTTGTTTTTTAAAAACAATACATAAATTATAAACACTATACTCTGCAATTATAGTCTTGTCCAATCAGACTAAAAAAAGTCATAAGAAACCAATTACATATTTTTTATACCTAAATAAAATTATAAAATAAGACTAAGTGTATATAATATTTATGTTTGATTTTATTTTATGATTTAATGTTTTAATATTTTTAGAGCTTTTATTTTTGTAATATTTTTGCTTTCTTTTAACGGTTTTGGAACAGATTTGGGATATTCACGAATATTAAAGAACCATGATCCAGAAAGTTTTTTCTTAGATTTAGGAAAACCAAATATGGATCAGACTATCCTACCCGTTTCCATCTAGCTAA
>PKML01063912.1:130045-173526 GCA_002933935.1 Eutrema yunnanense | reverse complement strand
GATGATGTGGCAGCCTAAGAAAAGATCATATTTTACTTTATATATATAGATTTTTTGCTTTCTTTTAACAGTTTTGGATCAGATTTAGATATTCATGTATATTAAAGAATATGATTCATAAAGTTTTTTCTCAGATTTAGGAAAACCAAATATGGATCAGACTAGTCTACCCGTTTCTATCTAACTAATCTTATATCTTATTTTAATTATATATTACTTTTATTATTTAAATAAAGAAATATAATTTATTTTGTCAAAAAATCATAACTTTTTATATTTACATAGATAAAAAAATACGTACAATATTTTCAATAATTATATGAAGCTAAGTTTATAAATTAGTGAATTTTTATTAATATTTCATGTATTCATCTAAAAGTAAATGTTTTCTAAACTTTATAAATAAATCTCATAAAACTAAAATTATCAAATTGAATTTTCCTTAGATCAATAGTATATCACCTATCTTTTATAACAAATTATCTTTTTAATTTCTAATGAAAACTATATTATATTAATGGATGACAATTATTATGAGAATTAAGATATAAAAACATAATTATTATGAGAATTATAAAATTAAGTGATAGTATTCCATGGGATTAGAGAGAATGTAATGGAGATAAGTAAGTTGATGATGTGTCACAAATTTAGACAATGACAGGATGATGTAGCAATTTAAAAAGAGAACATATTCTATTTTATATATATAGATAGATAGATATTTTTTTCTCCAAGAGATGAATATGGAGGTTTCACTTGGGTTTTTGATCCTGGAATCTTTGGAATGAGCATGTTGTTTGAAAGATGGTCCTTTTCGGATCAAATTTGGGGCAAAACGGAGAAATTGAAACCAATTCGTAGGACCTCTGGGTTAAAGGAGATGTCAAAGTGTGTCTACCTTTCAGAATTACATTTGGACACATCAGGTTTTATGATGTGATTTGCAAAGAGAAAGTTCAACCAAGAGATAGTTCATCCAAGAGATGATGCATACGCTTTTTAACCTCAAAGAATCATTGGTGAGACATCAGTGTCTTCGGAAGAAATTTTCGACAGGCGAAAGGATATACGGAGTCAGAGCGGGAGTAATACAAAGTCTACATTATTCACAAGGACGCGAATACGGACTAATTGGTATCGTGTCGACATTCCAAAACATGTAACGAATGCAATGGCCTTTCCTTGTACGATTTGGAAAGCAAAAAAAACATACATATCGTATCAGAGTAAGACGAAGAGAGAAGAAGAAATATAACATATGTCTGTTAGCGTGTAATGCTTACCTCGAAAGGAAGCAGCGTCAAGATTCTTTTTCTAATTATTTGTCTTCAGCATATGACGCATATAGCTGATTATGCAATAATTTGTATTTCGATGTTTTGTATTCGACTTTGTAACCATGCTTGTACTCTGGTTTTTAGTGAAAGTAATTTAGGCTGAAAAAAAAAAAGATATTTTTTCTCCAAAAAGATAATATATATATATATACATAAAAAGAGAGGCTACATCGATGAGATGTGTATGAAAACGTCACAAGTTGCATGTGTTTTAAACTTGCATAGTTGACGCAAAACCAACACGGCTTAGGACTACAAGGCTCAGCATTCTCTTTTATAGAAATAAAAAAATGATCTTGAAGATTCTTAACAAAAATTGATATATCACAAATACCAAACAACCAAAACCAACAACATTAATCGTTCTATACAACCCCAACCCCCAACAAACACAAAATATCAACTTCATTTGTGTGATTCCCATTAAAACCCACCACCAAACTTTGCCCACAATTAACCAATTTGACTTAAAACAACAACAAAACTGCACCAACACAAATACACAAAATGTACCCAACCAAAAAAGACAAATAATCTCCCGACAGCTTTTTGATTGACCAAAAAGAACCACATATATAGATATATATTGTTTGCATTGATGTGAGGTGGGAAAGAAAAGCAAGCGTACGGTTCTGTATCCGATTCGGGCACGAGGTCTTAGGCTCGCTGCGACACTCTTTGGCCTCGAGCCACAACAGTCTTAGACAAAACCTCTTCAAGATATTCACAACGACCTCTATGGTGATCGATCCACACACATAATTGCCTTATTGCTTCTCTTTTCTCTTCTCCAAGTCCCATCAAAGACTCCTTCATTGTCTCCTTCTCCTTTTCATCTTCTCTTACTTTATCTCCAAGCTTCTTTATTTTCTCCTCTTTCTTCTCCATCTCTTTCTTCATCTTCTCCTTCTCGTGATTCCTCTCTATAATCCAATTCGTCGCAGTCCACAATATTCTCGAAGCCTCCATTACCGTTTTCTCATACTTCCCCTGTTTCTCCGTGAGTTTTCCCGACATTGATTGAAACCCATCTAGTGTTCTGTTCACTTTCTCTGCTATCTCTTTTATCATACCTCGATAAGTCTCGTGCGTCACTGTGAGACTTTTCTCAAGCAATGCTTGCTCCTCTAAGTGCTTAGCTTCTTCTCTCCTGAAAGCTTCTTCTTTCTCCGTTAGTACCTGTTCGGTTACCCTCAGTTTCTGGTTCGATAAACGTAGCTTAACCTCGATGTTACTGATATTCTCCATGAGAGTTTCTATCTCGTCTCCTTTCATTTCCAGCTCGTTACGTAAACTCTCCATCGTCTCTTCATGACCTGCGATTGCAGAATCTCTGGATGTTACTTCCTTACCTGTCTCCTCCAACAATCTCTTGGCTTCTTTGTGATCCTCTGTTAGCTTTTTGAGTGTTTCCTCACGTTCTTTGAACAGTTCGTTGATCTGTTTGTGTTCCTCTCCCAGCGTATTGTAAACAGCTTCTTGCTCTACCAATGCTCTTTTGACACCGGTGATCTGATTCGACAATTCTGATTTCTCTTGCTTCTCTCTATCAAGCTCTGCTTCGGTTTCGCTCTTCTTCACCTGTAGAGAATCAAGTTCATGCTGCAGTTTGTTGATCTGCTCTCTCAAGGCCATTGTTTCAGCAGAGGCTTCGTTGATCTTATCACGCATTTGAACTACCTCTTCTGTTTTAGTTTTCAGCTCCTCGTCAAGCTCACTTCTCTGTTTCTGTAGAGTCTCTAGCTCAACTTCAAGACCCTTAATCTTCTCAGATAAACCATTTCTTTCTTCTATAATATTCTCGTAATCTTTGGCCTTGTTTATGATCTCCTCTTTTAGATTTGTAATATGATTCATATTTCCAGAGATCTCTTCAGACTTCCTCTCAAGTTGGATCTCGAGTTCTGCTTTCTGGCTCTCAAGTGAGACCACTTGCTGGCCAAGACCATTGATCTCATCCGCCAAAACCTTAATCTGCATTGAAGATTCATCGCCTTTGCTCACCATTAGTTTCTCCAACTCTTCCTTTTGAGCAGACACTGAATCTAGTCCTGATCGTAGGCCATCGATCTCAGCTGTCAAACTCTCAATTGTGGACGATGATTGCTTCTCGTTATCCTCGAGTTTTTGGGTTAAAGCAGAGAGTTCAGTTCCTCTCTCTTCCATTGTCTTCTCAAGTTCCGAGATTCTAGCAACCTTTTCTCTGTTTTGCGCTTCCAGTTGCTCAACTTCAGTGGTCTTGCTTGCAATCTCTGTCTCAAGATCTATTGTACGGGCACGAACTGACTGTAGCTCCAGCTCAAGGGTCGCTACTGTTGCTTCTAGTTCTTTTATTTGCACCTGTGATTTGCTTTCCTTCTCTGTCAGAAGTAAAAGTTCACTTTCTTTCTCAGCGAGCTGCTCTTTCAGTTTGCTTGACTCAGCTGTGAGTTCCTGTAACATGATCTGTACCCTTTCGAGCTCGCCTGAAGTATCTGAGATTTTAGTGGACATGGTTTTGTTTTCTTCCTCTGCAATCTTCAGACTTTCGCTCAAATCCGAAACCCGCTGTTCAGATGACTTCAACTGCGCTTCTAAATCACTTAAATGAGTGGTTGTTTCTCTCTGATGAGTCTCATGGATATCCCTCAAACTGAAAATTTCCTTGTCTTTCTCACTGTGGCTCTCTTTGAGCTCTCCAGACTCAGACATGATTTCTTGTATGGTGTTCTCTGCCTGCTTGATCTCATTCGACATTTCTGAAATTCGCTGAGATAACATTTTCTTCTCTTCTTCTGCACTGTTCAGGCTCTCGTTCAAATCTTTAACTCGTTGCTCTGCTGATTCCACCAGGGCTTCTAATTCTTTCACCTGACTCGATGAATCTCTCTTATGAGCCTCGTGTACCTCCACCAAACTAGAAAGCTCACTCTCTTTTTGTATGTGTATGTCTTTCGACTCTGCCAATTCAGCCATTAGTTCTTGTACCTTGTTCTGCGCCTGTTTGAGCTCGTCTGTAGTTTCCAAGATCTTCGAGGACATTGACTTGTTTTCTTCCTCTGCAACATTCAGACTCGCACTCAAATCTGAGACCCGCTGTTCTGATGATTTCAGCTGAGCTTCTAACTCACTCATACGAGTGGATGATTCTCTCTGATGGGTCTCGTGGATGTCCCTCAAACCAGAAAAGTCTCTGTCTTTCACACTGTGGCTCTCTTTCAACTGTTCAGACTCAGACACGAGTTCTTGTATGGTGTTCTGAGCCTGTTGAATCTCATTCGACATTTCTGAAATTCGCTGAGATAACATTTTCTTCTCTTCCTCTGCACTGTTCAGGCTCTCGTTCAAATCTTTAACTCGTTGCTCTGCTGATTCCACCAGGGCTTCTAATTCTTTCACCTGACTCGATGAATCTCTCTTATGAGCCTCGTGTACCTCCACCAAACTAGAAAGCTCACTCTCTTTTTGTATGTGTATGTCTTTCGACTCTGCCAATTCAGCCATTAGTTCTTGTACCTTGTTCTGCGCCTGTTTGAGCTCGTCTGTAGTTTCCAAGATCTTCGAGGACATGGACTTGTTTTCTTCCTCTGCAACATTCAGACTCGCACTCAAATCTGAGACCCGCTGTTCTGATGATTTCAGTTGAGCTTCTAACTCACTCGTACGAGTGGATGATTCTCTCTGATGGGTCTCGTGGATGTCCCTCAAACCAGAAAATTCTCTGTCTTTAACACTGTGGCTCTCTTTCAACTGTTCAGACTCAGACACGAGTTCTTGTATGGTGTTCTGAGCCTGTTGAATCTCGTTTGAGATTTCTGATATTTTCTGAGATAACAGTTTTTTCTCTTCCTCTGCATTGTTCAGGCTTTGGTTCAAATCTGCAACCAATTTCTCTGATGATTCCACCTGCGCTTCTAACTCTTTCACATGAATCGATGATTCTCTCACATGGGTTTCGTGTACCTCCACCAAGCTAGAATGCTCACTCTCTTTTTCCTTGTATCTTTCTTTCATGTCTCCCAATTCAGCCATAAGTTCTTGTACCTTGTTATTCACCTGTTTGAGCTCGTCCGTAGTTTCCATGATTTTCGAGGACATGGACTTGTTTTCTTCTACTGCAGCCTTCAGACTCGCACTCAAATCTGAGACCCTCTGTTCTGATGATTCTAGTTGAGCTTCTAATTCACTCGCTCGGGTGGATGATTCTCTTTGATGAGTCTCGTGGATGTCCCTCAAACCAGAAAGTTCTCTCTCTTTCTCACCGTGGCTCTCTTTCAACTGCCCAGACTCAGACATGAGTTCTTGTATGGTGTTTTGTGCCTCTTGAATCTCAGTAGAGATCTCTGAAATTCTCTGAGAGAGCAGTTTTTTCTCTTCCTCTGCATTGTTCAAACTCTGTTTCATATCTGCAACCTGTTGCTCTGCTGATTCCACCACTTCTACTAATTCTTTCACTCGACTTGTTGAATCTCTCTGATGAGCCTCGTGTACTTCCACCAAACTAGAAAGTTCACTCTCTTTCTCTTTGTGTCTGTCTTTCAACTCTCCCAATTCATCCTTGAATTCCTGTATCGTGTTCTGCGCCTTTTCGAGCTTGTCTAGATATTCCACATTTTTCGAGGAGATAGCTTTGTTTTCTTCCTCTGCAGCCTTCAGACTCACATTCAAATCTGAGACCCGCTTTTCTGAGGATTCCAGTTGAGCTTCTAATTCACTCGTTCGAGTGGACGATTCTCTCTGATGAGTCTCATGGATGTCCCTCAAACCGAAAAACTCTCTCTCTTTCACACTGTGGCTCTCTTTCAACTGTCCACACTCAGACATAAGTTCTTGTATGGTGTTCTGCGCCTGTTGAATCTCGTTCGAAATTTCTGAGATTCTCTGAGAGAGCAGTTTTTTCTCTTCCTCTGCAGTATTCAGGCTTTGGTTCAAATCTGCAACCAATTTCTCTGATGATTCCACTTGTGCTTTTAATTCTTTCACATGACTCGATGATTCTTTCTCATGGGTCTCATGTAACTCCACCAAGCTAGAATGCTCATTCTCTTTTTCATTGTATTTTTCTGTCATCCCTCCCAATTCGGAACTGAGTTCTTGTATGGTGTTTTGTGCCTGTTGGATCTCACCTGAAATCTCCGAAACTTTCAAGGATAGAGATTTATTATCTTCCTCTGCACTATTCATACCGCGTGTCAGATCCGAAACTCGCTGCTCTGATGCTTCTAGCTGCTGCTTGAAATTAGAAGCTTCATCTTTGAGCTGATCACTCGTTGTTTTCCAATCTTCTGCAAGTTTTTCAGCTTCTTCAAATCTTTTGATACCATTGTCTCTCTCCGTTTGCAGTTGATCTCTCTCTTTTTTCATATCTTCTAACTTCTGGTTCAGATCAGTTTCTGTTTTGCCAGCAACTTCCAGTTTCTGATGTAGTTCTCTGCTATCATTCAGAGCTGTTGTCTTTTCGCCCTCTAACTTCTCAGTTTCAAGTTTCAAATTATTGATGATATCTTCTGATTCTTTTAATTTCATCAAAGCTACTTCAAGCTCAGAATCTACTGCCTCTTTTTCTTCAACACTCGTTGTCAACTTCCTTTTCAGATCAGCAATTTCAAGATTCGCAGCTTCGGTTTGTTGCTTCAAGCCAGCTGTTACCGACTCTACATCTTTCTCTACATTTCCATTCCTCTTAGTCTTCCTCTTCGAAGAATGGTCAGAATCCGAGTCTGAGCTCGATGAAGAAGAGCTTTCTCCTTTTCCGTGGACCTTTTTCCTAATCTCACCAGTTAGTTCATCGTACTGGCGATACAGAGACTGGTACTCGCTGTAGAATTCATTCACTAACTCTGAAACCACTTGTCTTTTAGATTGGTCTTCGTCAATGTCTCCACTCTCAACCATTCCCAAGATTTTCTTCACCTTTTCATCTATTTCTGCAACAGACGATGACAGTGCTTTTCATGTAAGCAGTTATAAGGATTTCATGGGACATGCGAAATGAAACTCAGTATAGTGTAGGGAAAATTACCAGTTTTTGTTCCTTTAAGCACTTCACCTTTCTCTTGGTCAAAATGAGGCTCAAAGAAAGACTTCAAGGTCTCTCTAAACCGATGCTTCTTCATATCTTTTCTCTTAGAGCTTCTCCGATTACTTCTTCAACCCAATATTCATCCACCAAACACGGTCTGTCTTTGCACAATACACAGAGAAACATATATCAGAAGAAACTTAACGACTAGCAAAAACTAGTTCAAATTAAATATGCCGTTATGTAATTCGAAAAGAGGCACCATCCGTTTTCGCATTCATACTCGTAAATTTGTTATTAGTAGTAGACTAATAACAATCTGGCTTATATAGAATCCAGATCATAGGGTTAGCATCTTTGTTTTCAACAGACAGAGAATATAATAATAGAAGTGTAGATCATCCTGCAATTGAACTCAGACAAGGTATATAGACAATAATAGAATTTGTGGGCCCAGCAAAAAACATAGATAGAACAAAGATCCAAAACCTTGTTGCATCATTGAGTTACTGTAAATTTAGGGATCACTTGGTAAGAAGTAGTCAAATTTATTTACTTATACAGAAGTTACAAAAATTAATAGATGCAATTTAATAAGAATTTAAGCAAAGTTTGGATTAACGCTAATCACTTTTAGTGGCGAGTCTAAATTTGGGAATCTGATGGTATTGGCTAGACAAGAAATATCATGTGGAGCCACCTCAGCAAATTTGGAAATGCACCAGAAAGCAGCACATACCTCAGGAAATTGTGAGTTGTTACTTTTTGTTCTTATGTTACAGTTTCAAGATCCGATCATGATTCCCATATGTTATCATTTTTTTCATAAAAGGAATTTACTACTAGTAAAACGGTAAAATACTCTCTCTTACCCTTTTATCTCAAACTTCCTTTGAGCTCCACGGAAGATCCAGAATCGATTCAATCGGGTTTTTTGCCTGTATAGATAAGAGAATTCATGTATTCATCTATGGAACTGAAGATCCAAGACGAACAAACAAGTTCTTTGGTTTACTCACTCACTACTTTATTGACAAAAACGGAACCAAATCAACGATAATCGAACTGATTATCCGCAAATAATCAAATGTAAATGATCAAAACCTCAACGAGACAGTAAACAATTTAAAAAGGAAATCAATAAATTAACCATCCGACGTTCATGATCCATTGATCTAGCTAACAGTATGCAACCAGAGCGTAAACTAGAATCAAGAGACCTAAAGTACTTCTCAGATCAATAAGCTAACCATGCGGAGAAATCGAAGCAATATAAATCATTTCTAATCCGAGAATTTTACCTGGATACGGAAGCTCCGGTGATTCTGAGAAATTCTCTCTTTCTCGGTCTCTATCAGTATCTTCAAAGACGATAAGGATTACGAAATTGAAATCGAAGCGAGGGAGAGAGAGAGATTTGAAGAAGAAGAAGAAAGAAAGAAAAAAAAAAGTGATTTGGTTTGGACTTATGGGAGAGAAGACGACAGTTATGAGCAGATTTTTGTTTTTTTCAATTTTTTTTTGGAGACGAATGAGAGAGAAAGAGAATCTTTTGGAAAATCGTCTTCCACAAACGCTCCTCTCTTTATGAGATTATTACGCTTATGCCACTTTTCTTTGCTCTTCAAATTCTCGTCAACGGGTCAAAATATATATCATTTGACTGTTGTATAATCACCCAAGAGATTATTACGCTTTTGCCACTCTGATTTGATTTTTGTGTGTGTGTGGCATGACTCGTGCCGTAATGAATTGGCGGGGTTCCCGCCTTAATTTTCAAATAATAATTAGGAAAACAATCAAGAAGACTGATTTAGTTACGTAATCCTAATTTAGACAGCATGTTTCCATGGATTTATTTCTTTTCTGATTTCCGAGATTTTCTATTATAATTATTATTATATTTAGAGAGATTTATGATATAGTTAGTTTTCAAAATTTAATGTATTTTTAAAAGTGTAATTAGAATAATGGTGCTTTGATTTTGTTGTGACAATTATATCTTTAATGAAAGTTGGTAAGGTGACCAAGTTACTTTCCCTTCAACCTGACCGCGAATGTTATGTTGACGCATCCGGGTAGTTTCCGTGATTTGCTATCACTTAATTTTGCTGATTTCTCAGTTTTATTCTCTACTGCTTTCAAATTTTATTATATTATTAATCTAAGTCTGGTGATTAACTCCTCTTTATTGTTGTAACCGCAAAGTTTAAATGAATGAAAAGTAAGGTTTGCACAAAAGAAAATCAAAAAAAAAAAAATTATGTATTATGTGGATAAGTTAGTATTTTTACCATTTAAAACATTCAAAACTGTCAACCACAGTTAAAATCACTCAAACCCAAGAATCTTTTAATATCATTTAATGTCAACTAGGAGATATGAGTTTCGAATCCCATTATTTATTATTATTTATGCAGATTAATTGAGACAAGTTTACATGAGATCTTCAGCGTGATGCACGTAGAACCGTTTGGCGTGGATACTCATAAGACAGTAAAAGTATCCGTTGTACAATCGTCGATGTAACAATTCTCATAATTTGTGATAGAATAATTAATCAGTGTTAAAAAATAAACTTGACAATTCGATTTTTTTAAAAAGATTGGTTTAAAAAACAAGTTAAACTACATAAAGAATTTTGCGATATATCGATCTTCTGCTTTATAAAAATCAATTTTTGTGTTTCTTTATCTATCTGATCAATAAAAAAACAAGTAATGTTATCTGTTGAGAAGCAGCTAAACATTAGTAATTTCCAACAAAAAGAACATTAAATGGATGAAGGCCAAAAGTAACAAAGTAATGGAAACTTTCAGGATGTTCACTATTAAAAAATAGTTTAAAAGTAAAATTAAATATGTTATTTACAAAAACAAATGCATTTACATCAATAGAAAATACTCAAACCTTGCAGCATAATATTTACAATTTTACAGCAACAAGAAAAGAAAAAAAAAAAGACCAACTTAGAAGAAGAAGAAGAAGAAGAAGTGAAGTCTAAGCTTGAAGAGCAACCTTAAAAATGGAAGTTTTGAGATCATCATATCGACAACGTTGATAATCCACCAGAACACAGAGTTGTCTTATGGCTTCTCTCTTCTCTTCCCCTAAGCTCAACAAGTCAACATCTCTCTCCTTAACATTAATCTCAAGCTTTTTGATTCTTCTCATCGCCTTTGCTAGACTCAGCTTCCCTGTTCCTTCCTCTGCTAGCTTCGCTTCTAGTTTTGATAGCTTCTCCTTTAGCAGAGTTTCTTGTGCTTCTCTACATTCTAGCTTCGCTTCCAGAGTTTCCACCTCATGCTTCATCTTGCTGTTCTTCTCCTGCACCCACTTTCTCGCTGAATCGATCGCTTTAGCTAATCTGGTGACTCGGGTCGTTAGTTCCTCGCCTTCTTCCAGCTTCTTTAGTGCCATCTCTGGTCCAGCAAGACCTTTTTCCACCATTTCTTTGATTTTCTTGATTTGGGTTTCAGAGACAGTGAGATCTCCCCTGTTTCCTCTGCTTTGAGTATTGATATAGTTGTTCTTGCTCTCTATGTGTATTTGTTCAGCTACATGGATCCTCCTGTACAGTATCCGGAGATGATCTTCCATTTCCATCCGAAAACCTTCAGCTAATTCTTCCATTTTCTTCCCGAGAAGATTGGTATTCAACTTGGAACCAAATGACCAACGTTTCATTAGCTTCTGATCCTCTGAGAGCTTGTCCATGGAGTCTTTCTGTTCTTTAAGAAGTTTCTTATGATCCTTGATCTCCATTGATAGCCTGCAGTGATGGTAACCACAAACTTCTTTTTACTCAAACAAATTCAATTGGAAAGCTTTTTACAAAATCTTGTTCTTTCTTACCGGTGAATGATATCTTCTTGTTCCTTGACTTGGTTCTCCAGTTTCTTACTCCTATTTTCAATCTCATCATCAATGCTTTTCATCTCTCTCTCCTTCTGTAGTGAACCGAGCTCCGCAATTCTTGTATGCAGCTTGTGATTCTCTTCCCTAAGACGATCAATCTCAGTATCGACGCCCGCTTCAAGTTTCTGTACTTTGTTCCACAAAGCTTCCTTTTCCTCAGCAATCTTCAGCTCGGCCTTAGCCCGTTCCTCTGTTTCTCTCTCCACACGCTTCAGTCGCATCCGCGCCTCTGAAACCTCAATGGTTTTCTTCTCCAGCTGCGATTCTAACTCCCTTTTCTGATCACGCAACAATGCAGCTTCACCTTTTGTCATCATGCCCTTGAAATGTTCCCTGTCCTCGCTTCTCTTGCCTTGGATATCTCCCGCCAACTCCATGTTTTGATCGCGTAGAAAATCCGTTTCGTGTTTCAGATTGCTGACCTGCCTCTTCAAATCTCCATTTGTTAACTCTGTCTCCTGTAGCTTTGTAAGCAAAACCAAATGATCCGAGCTGCTCAATGTTTCACTAACATTACCCTCTATTTCCTCTGAAGAATAGTAATCCAAATCCGAACTAGACCTCGATGAAGAAGCAGTAACCGGTTTTCCTTTTCTTCCAGCAGCCCCCACCAAATCATGAAACACAGAGTAAAGCAACTGACACTGCTCGTGAAGATCGTTCACCATCCCAACAAGCTCCTTCTTTGTAACCTTTGAAATCTTGTTCTTGTTTTGGATATACTTTACAAGTGTAGAAACCTTCTTCTCCACTTCTGCAAATTGTAAACTAACATAAGAGATTTCTCAATTGCCTCACAAACTTGAAATAAAATAGTTGTTACCTGCTTTGGCCTCCTCCGTTTGCAACATTTTTTTCGTAATTGAGATTAAAGATTAATCACAGAAAGAGAAGCAGCAAAAAGCTAAAAGGAGCTCTGAAAATAAAAAACACAAAGAAACAAATCCTATTCAGTTTGCATTCAAACAAGTAAAGCTATGAATCAATGCATTGGAAACTAGATCCTTGTAAAGACACGACATTTGCAACTTCCTTGTGCGTCACGAATCATTTAGGGTTCCATACGCAGACCTAAATATCAGAAATTAGAGAAATAGATAGTAGACAAAATGTTTTTTTTTTAAAGAGGATGAAAATGAAGCGAACGTCATGGTCAAATATCAAAATTAAGAGAGACCCCACAAGGAAGATGACGATTAATATACAACTGGGTTCCACATTCCACCATTGATTTCATTTTCTGCATTTTTTCTTAGAAGTTTGGTTCCACAGAAAGAAAATAGGTTTAGATTCTTACCGGAAAAATCGAAATTTTGCTTTCTCCGTATGGCTGAGAAAGCTTGAAAGAAACAACAAAGATTTATTTTTTGTTTTCCCCAAAAAAAATTGAAAGAGAAATGGGATCGGAGTCAGATAAAACGAGAGGTTGTGCCCTTTTTTTAAATGGTTTCCTTTTATTGGCTTACGAGAGGGAATTCAAAATTTGGCACTACTTGTTATCTAAATGCCCTTCAAGTTTGGTCATTATTACGGAAATAACCAGCAGGAGTGGCCAATTTCTCGCCCTCGTCGATATTTTGCCAATTAACGTGAGGTTTGGGTATAATATTCGGAATCGAAAAACCGAACTGAATTAGAAAGTATTGAAACGAACCGAACTGAATAAATACAAATATCTGAATGGTTTCTCTTATAAAATATTTTAGATATCCGAACTAAATCGGAACCGAACCGAAACCCAAATGGAGATCCGAAATATACAGAATACAATTATATATCTAAAAATATTATGTATCTTTAGTTTTGAAATAACTAAAATACTAAAAATTACAATTATAAACCGAATATATTAGTTATGTTTGGACCGAAATAACCAAATTACTTAAATTATTCGAAAATCTTTAGTTATATTTATCAAAATTAAATAATGTATGCAAAATTTAACCAAATTTTATTTAAATTATTTTTTTTGTTTTTAAATTTTCAAGAATTTGGATAAATTCCGGATACCCGAAATCCGACCCGAACCCGGGTAGAACCGAACCGAATCCGATTCGAAAAAAGAAATGCCTAAATGGGTCATAAGCTTCTAAAATTTGGATACCCAAAACCTGAAAGAACCGAATCCAAACGTCCGTGCCTAGACGTGTGATTGGTTCAATATCCACTCATCCAGCTGAAGCTGTAATCCTGCCACGTGGCTTGGCTTGCCATCCAAGTTGCCAAAGTTTACCTTAATTTATTTTCCATTGAGAAATTTCAAAAAAGTTATTAATTAGGCAGATTCTTCCTACTAAAACATTTAGAGTAATTTTGCGAATTAACAAAAAAATCCTGATTAGGTCATATATTTCCTAAACCGGATAAGTAGAACCAAAGCAAAAACAAAATGAGTGTTGTTGCTTGGGAATTGGGATAACAAAAATTACTGCTAAATCAAAACAGATGAGTGACGATGACGATGTACAGAGAACTAAAAGTAAGAATACAAAACAACAACTCACTGTTTTGTTTTGACACAGCTCAAAACACACAAATTTAATCGTAATCTTCCTCAGAAGCAGCAATCTTCTGCTTCTTCCATTTATAGGCAGCTTCAAGAATCTTGAGATTCGTTGTCTGCGATTCTTCTGGATATAGATAGTCAATGTATTCTTCATACCTGCCAAAGATTCAATCCAATTAAGCTTTACAATTCTAAACATAACGAAAATCGATAAATGAATGCAAAAGCGTACTCTGTAGAGCCATCTTCTCTAGTGATCGGCTTTCTCTTCTTCAGCTTCTTCGGGAGCTTCGATTGTACGACACTAACATCCCCGAGCTTACCAAAGCTCATCTCCATGTTAAGCCAATCCTCCAAGAGCGTAGCTCGCTCTTCTTTCAGCTCCGGTGTGGAGTCTTTGTAGTATGTGTTGGCTCTATCGAAAATCTCTGAGTAGAAGAAAGAAGAAAACAGTTAAAACATGTCACAAGGAATCATCAAAACTCATACAACAATGTAGTTTTTAAACAGTTACCTCTGGCGCGTCTGATGCAGTCTTTTTTGTGTTCAATAGCATCTTCTTCTTCGTCTTCATCTTCTTCGTCTTCTTCTTGTTCAGCAGAAGAAGCTTCAAACTTTGCAAAACTAACCCACACCTTGTAATGCTTTGTACGGTCCAAGAGTCGCTCATATAAAGCTCGTGTCCTCTCTAATTCCCCTTCTGATATCTCAAAATCAATGTATGCCTGCCACAAACAATACAGAGTTTCAATGATCCAAATCGATTCAAAAGTCAAGAGGAATCTCACTTCTTTTAATGTATTAGACTGGAAAAAGTACCTTCCATAGCAGCTCGGGCATATCAAGAGCAGGCTGAGATATTGCAAGCTCAAAAATAGCTCTAGCTCGTTCAGTTTCAGCAAGAGACCTCTCCAGCTCAGCATACTTGCTCCAAGCATAGCAATTCTCAGGAGACCACTCAAGATACCGCTCATATAGCTTTCTACACCTATCTATGTTTCCCAGCTGGAGTTCGATCTCAATGTATTTCTTAAAAATCTGTTTGCAGAGAAAAACAAAATCACCATAGTAAGTAAACCATGTGTGTGGTTAAAGGATAGCAATGGAAAAAAATTGTTGTTCAAACAAAATTCAGGCTTACCTTATCTTTTGGAGCTTTTCCAATCGCATTTCCCAATATCTGCCGAGCACCCGTGAGATTCAATTGCCTGATCTCAAATTGTGCAGCGAGCAGCCATATTTTGGCAAAAGAAAATTTGGTGTGGGGGATAAGTTTGAGGCATTCTCTGTAATGTTTGGTAAGATAAATACAAATAGTCAGCCTAAACTGCCACGAGTGAAACGTAAATGAATGGAAAGTAAACTTCACAAGTTTCAGAATAGGCTTTAACGTACCTGTAAACATCTCGTGTACGCTCCACATCTTCAGTTTCAATCTCTTCATACAATGCATAATTAATCCTACACCAATTAGCCACATCAGTATCAGTGTTTGAATAAACCGCAGAAGCATATATGCTAATAAAAGACAAACAACAATAGCTTTTCAGAGAATGCAAGTTTCAATAGATTTAGTGACTGAAACTTGGACAAAGATGATAGAACTATATCTGCCTAAGAAGACAACCAAACACAAACAGTTCAGTTAAAGGTAACTAAACTTAACCATGATCAACATATGAGGCCAATAAACATTATTAGCAAAATCTGTAAAGAATATGGAAAGAAAAAACTCACCAAAGATAGATATATCTTTGCCAGTATCGTTTCTCTTGGGCAGGTGGAACATTGGCAATAGCCCTCTCATAGATTTCTCTGACCCTATCTTTGTTCCCAACACTCTCTTCTAACCTAACGTAATCGAACCACGAATCATAGTTCAAAGGGTTCTTCCTCACTTCATCTTCATACTGAAACCTCCTCTTGCCAACAATGGCATCCTCAATGCCTTCCTTATCTCCGTACTGTTTCTCAAACGCCACAAACTTCCTGTATAAATCCTCAGCCCTCCCTTTAGGAATATGATCCAGAGCAAACTTGTAGATAAACCTAGCCCGTTCTACTTCCTTGCACCGTTCTTCGAATTCAGCAAACGCCACAAAGAGCGTCTCAGCTTCTTCATCGTCTGCAAGCTTCTCCGTTGCTCGTTCGTACACATTCCTTGCACGAGCAACTTCACCGCCTTTCATCTCGAACTTGGCGTATCGGATATAAGCAGAAACCTTTGGATGGCAAAGGACGAATCTCTCGTAGATGGATCTAGCGCGTTCGATTTCGTTATACCTAAGCTCGAATTTAATAAACGAGAGCCAACCTTGTTGATCCGGTGACCAATTCATCCACCGCTCGAATATCTGTCTAGCTCCGGCGATATTCCCAAGAATCTCCTCCATGTGAATATACTTGTACCAGAGCTGGTCCACTCGAGGGAGAAGCGTCACGGCTCGATCCCAAACGTTCCTCGCGCTGTTTACAAACTTGTTCTTCATCTCGAACTCGGAGTACTTGAGCCATAGCGACGGGTTCCGATAATCGCCTTCAATGGCTCGTTCCCACACGCTCCGAGCACGAGCGTAATCCTTCTGGGACTCCTCCCACTGCGCGTACTTCACCCAAACCTGGATGTTCCATCTCGCGCGGCGGATCTGGTCCTCGAACTCCTTCCGACGTCGGAGTCTGTAGTCGGAAAGCTCAGTCGAATCAGTGATTTTCTGCTTAGGCGGACGGATCTCAGCCTCTTGCCTCTCTCGAGCTTCCCTTAGAATCTGCTCGGCCGTGATTTGAACCGGCGCCGGAGTCTTGTTCTTGACACGAGTCGGCCGTGGAAGCTTCACTTCCGTATCCTTCCGGGTCATGTACCCTAAGGTACGGTCGGAATCTTTGCCGGAGGCCATGACCTTGACCTCTCGCGATTTGCTGCTTCTTTTTTCTGGGGTTTCTGGCTTTTGGGAAAAGAGGGAAGAAAAGGATTAAACGCAGGGTTACATAGACGCACATGATTATATATTGGGCTGTTGATGGGCCTAAATAAGTTAGGCTCATATCTCAATCGTGGCCCAATATAAAACCCGATTTGATTTGTCCAATTCAGGGAATGTTATGGATTCATGTTTCAGGAACGAAACGACTATTAATTAAGATTACTAATGCCGTGCGCATTAGGTAACATACATGTAGAGTACAGAAACACACACGATCCATACATATACTATTATACAAGATAGAGAATACATGCAACCTATCTGTATTTTTGACTACTCGGAGCCTACGTATATTTCCTCACTATGAATCTGCAAAAACTCCCAAATTTGGGTATTCATATCAAAAACTTTCATCCAATTCGTTGAATTGAGATTTTTACAGCCTCTTGTTACATATATTTTCTCGACGCAAGTAGATTGGACGCAAATAAATTATAAAACCACTTAATTGAGAGCTTGCAAATGCTACTAATACACTTTTGCTTCTTTTATGAGTCTTCTCCGTTTCATCAAGTGCTATTAACATCACTATCGTTGGTTCATGAAGAAAAGGCAAACCAATTTGCTGGTGGAGCAAGTGCAACTAAACCAAAAAACAAGATAGCCTAATCACTATAAGAAAATAGTTATATTGCAACATAACTTTTGCAACGATAGTTTTCGTTAAAAATTTGCAATAAATTTTACAATTTTTTAGCAATAATTAAAACATATCGTAATTTTCTTATGTTCCTTGCTGAACCACAATAAAAGTGTTTCTTGCAAATTTTTATTACTAATTTTTAAGAAATATTCAACAATAATGAGTCCTGGTTTCTTTGCAAGAAAATTATAATATAATTACGTGACAAACTATGTGACACTTTTGTCACTATATTTGCAATATTTTGACAACTCTTTTGCAACATTTAATTTTTATAAAAAAAAAATTGAATATATTTTTAGTTAACTTAATAAAAATTATACTTATCACATTCAGAACTAGAATTGATTTTTGGAGTTTCTGATTTTTGCAAAAGAATCCAAACTAGAACTTAATTCAGTTGATTTGGTATAGAAATTTCTATATCGCTCAAAATATGACAAAAACTACATTCGGTTTATAATTGATAATTGATAGTTTGATTCAATTATTTCCGTTTCGTTCAAAATATTCTTTGATGCACATATGGATTAAAAAAATTAATTAACAAAAAACTTATTCTAAGATAAATATGTAACGTTCTCTTATCTTAACAACATGATAATTATAAGCTTTTTAACCCAAAAAAAAACACGCAAACAAATAAAAACAAAAGTGTGAAACACACGAATCAACAAACTCTTGTCTTCTTTCTCTTTTTCCAATTAAGTTGACTCACCGCTTCATATTCTTGTATCTTCTTCATATTATATGTTCTTACCTTATGGCTAAAATAATAGCGACTAACCAAAAGAAATTATGGCTGAAACAACTTATATATGTTTGCCAGACACCTAATCATACTTAACTAGTTTGTAACAGCTGGAAAATAATAACTTGGAATAAAAAAAAACAAAAAAAAAATAATTAAGGTGGTTTTCTATATATAATCGTTATTTAGTTTATGTAAAATTTGCTAAATTTTTCGTGTTCACCCTACTAACTATATGTATAACTGCCGCTTGTTTTTATTTTACCTCACTTTTGTAAAGAATATCCTACTAAATATTTGGCTTTATCCCATATCACAGATACTAATCAGTACCAGCGGCCTTAGTTGAGGCACGAATTAACCTTTCTCCCATACAAACTATGTGTGCGTTTATTAACTCAGTTCATATTTGCACATCGTTGTTCTTCTAAGGTAACACTTTTCTAGAGTTAATTAGCTTTACTTTTCATTTTCTTGTATAACATTTTTGCATTTAGTATTAACTTTAGTTTTTGCTTTAACTTTTCAGAATAAGATGAATCCTATGATGGTCAAAATCAAGGACATGTTCCATCAGTGCATGTTTTAGGTATCCATCCAAGCCGAATGGAACTCTCTGATAATAAAAAATAGATATTTTTCAAAAAATTAGTTAGTAATAGTTAAGTGATATTTCGATTTCTTTTTATAGGTTCAAACGTGATTCCATAATCACTACAGAGATCACAACAATCATTCGATCTGATTTTTCTGGTCCGTATCGTAACTGATCAACTACACCCATACAAATTGCAATGGCGTGACAATGTTTGCAATGAAGTTTAAAAATAATCCTTGCAAATTTGTAACAATATTTGCAATGCAAATATAAAAATAATTCTTGCAAAATTGTAACAATATTTGGTATACAATTTTAAGTCGCAAAGATTAATGAAAATTTAGAGTTGCAAACGAACGTTGTAATCTTACCACAAATTTACTTTATTTTTTTTGTAACGTGATATACGCAAATATAGCAAGAAATAGATTTGCAATAGCATTTGTTATACGTGTTTCGTAGCAATAATTTGCAATTAGTAAGAGTTGCAAAATATATGGCAATCATACGATAAAATTGCAGTGAAAATATCGTTGCATTAATACGACAAATAAAGTAAGAAATTAATTCATTGCAAAATTGGCGACGTATGTGCAACAAATACGAATTTACAACATGCAAACATCAACACTATAAAATTTGTCGTAATTATATTGCAAATTTTATGTTTGCAAAAATATCTTGGTATATTGTAACAATTTTTCTTTGTTGCATTATGCCTATTTTCTTGTAGTGAATGGACGAACAATTTTGCCAAATATGATCGTAGATACTGCACAAAATATGCTCAAGTCAAATTCTCGAAAGAATTATGTAAATCTCGTTGGTTTTTCTTTTGAGAAAAAAACTTTCATCCTTAAAAAGATAGATGTTGCCACTCAACATGATATCTAAAATCAAACTTTGATTATGAAACTAAAACATAGGGAAAAATGGAGAAACAATGTCAGAATTATCACCAATTCTACTATAAAAAAAAAGATAAAACAACTCTCATATATTAGTGTGCTTGTTTTTGCAGGATTGTCGTCATTTTGATGACGATGCAGTGATAGGTGTCGTCAGATCCTGTCCGAGACTCGATGACTTGAGGATCACTTTTTGTGAGGTGAGTGCAGCAGGGATTGAGACGCTTGGCACGCTCACGAGGGTGTCTGCACATGGTTGCCCACGTTCAGAGGCACTTCGTCTGTTTCCAGCTCAAGTTTAGTTTGTTGTTTTTCGTTTTTTTTTTCTTTTAGCTTTCATAGTGTTTTAAAAATTATGTGAAATATTTTACACTTGCCAAATATATATAAAAAAGAAAAAACACAATGAAACTGCATGTAATACAAATCAGTTTATAATAATAATAAAAAATCTATATATAAAGGAGAATTTGCTCTCATCTTCGACTGCCCCATCATCAACTCATTTTCTAAAATTTTGACAACTCAACACTCACTTCTTCTCTTCCAAAACTATGGACCTTGCCCAATTTCATTTCAATCAACATTTCAAAATGGGCCAATAATGACCCAATAATAAACTACAAATAAAAACAATTTATTACAAATTAAAAGTACTTTTATCCAAGGTTCGAAAAGGCGCTAGGCGCTAAGCGGGCGGTCGGGCACCGATTTGTGCCTAGGCCGAAAAGCGGTGATTAATCACCGATTAATCAGCGATTAATTTTGAACATTTTTTTTTTAATTTTAAAGTTTATATGTATATAAGTTATAAGTTATGAATATATGAATCAAAACAAGTATGAAATAAGTTTTTTTTTTATTATCAAAGTAACAAAACATTAGGAAATTAAGTTCAAATTCACATCTAAATTCCAAAAACAAAAAAGAAGTACAAACATATGATGCAAAAAATAGATTTGTCTTGATATTGAGAGACAAAAAAGTACAAGGAGAGAAAAATCTTCATCATCTTCTTCAATGATCAAATTATCATGTGTGTTGTACTTCTAGATGTATTTCCAAAATTTTGTAACATACCATATGTCCGTCACAAAAAAAAAAAAGTTGACTTTTTGAAGAAAAGTCAACGTTTTTTTTCGAAAAAATCGTTACCTTTTTGAAAAAATCGTTGACATTTTTAAAAAATCGTTTGACCGCCTAATTCACCGCCTAGACACTAATCGCGGCGGTGCACCGCCGACTAGCGCCTAGACGGCCACTTTTTAGAACATGGCTTTTATCTAAATGATTAGAAAGATATAGATAGAATACCATAAAATTTTAGGATAAAAAGATTTGGATATGGTTTTGCCAAATTCGAAAAATAATTTTTCGGATCAGAGTTCATGAATATCCACAAATATCCAAAACCTTTAAAAAAACTAAAATATAACAAAAATATATAAATTTATATTAAAACGTAAAGAATATTTACGGGAGTTTACATAAGCTAACAAAAGCTTGAATAATTTCGAGCTTCTCATGGATATGCGAGAATGCATATGATGATGAGAAACAAATTGTGGTAACCCAAAAAATTAACACTTTCAGGCCAATCTTCGAGAGTGGAAATGGGTGAAATCCTCTCGAAAATTCTACAACACACAAGCCATAGAAATGACATCAAAAATGGCCAAAAAAGGGAAAACATAAGAAAAATAGTGAAGCTGAGGTTTAAACCCGGCTTAAATATTGTTTGTGGTTCAAAATGTCGCGTTGACACGTCATAGAAACACGTCAGAAAGAAAGAGAGAGAGAGAGAGTCTTAGAAACACGTCAGAAAATCAAAAAATTCCCAAAAAATAAATGACTAATTATATAGTGCTTTATGTGGATATGAATTGAAGTTGAAAGCTCTGAAGAGATTAAGAATATTTTTAGCGCATCATATTTATCGGATAGGACATGCCTAACACAACCGAATGGAAGTTGCAACTCCCATACAAGTGGGTATCTTGCATGTATAGAGCGAAGGGTGTCACATCCTTCCATAATCCTTATGTTGTTCGAATATATTGGGAGCAACAATGATTCAGTTTCGTATAATATCTAAATACAAAGATATTTATAAACTAAATTTGATTTAAAGTTTTGATTTTTATATTATGTAATTGTTTTCTAAATATATATATATATATATATATAATTCTTCAAGTAGATATAAACCTATTAAAATTTTAAATTTATTTGATTTTGTATAATACACAATTTAATGAAAAATTTGAACATCGTCAAAAAATTTTTTTACCACATTAGTTAACAAAATTCAAAACTCTACGCGAAATGCGGATCAACCACTAGTAATAATAATAAAAAATGTTTAGAAAATTCTCTTTTTGGGTGGTGAAAAGTAAACTATACTAATTTTACTTGAATTTAGTAACATCACGCGTATGTTAATTGCGTAGAAGTAAGAAGATCGGCTGGGTTAAACACTACATGTTTCTTTTCGGTTTGTCTTTGATGGATCTTTTGGAAGAAAAACAGAGATTGTCTCGTTCCAATTTCAGATAAAACCAATATTAACAAATTTAATTTGATTTCAATTTTTTTTATCAATTTTTGCAGTTCGATTGGAACCCAAATTGAACTTCCATTGTATCTCGTTTTCTACTTAGACGGAATGAATGAATGAAAGGGAGATCAAAACTTTCATAATGAAAGTCACAGTTGATCCATAAATCCATAAATCAATATTTCCAGTTCAGTAGATTCATAAAACAAGAAAATAAAAAGTAATCAGAAACAATTATATTGTGTTTTCACTACAAAAAAATGAAGCTATTGTGACTAAATTTTGATACGGAAATAATTTGTAAATCTGTGACATTTTCGATACGATATTGTGACCAGAGTTTTATGTCACAAATGAGTAAATGTTTCGTCATAATATTTATGACGATCTAAGCCGTAGCCAATTTTATCGCAATTAGTGACAAAACTGTGACGAAAGTAGCAGTCGTAACAACTGTAACAATATTATGACCAAATGTGTCGTCACAACTTGGTTATAAACTTGTGATGAAATAGTCAGTATCAATTTGTGACGATATAATGACTAAACGCTAGTTACTAATAGCTACGAATCAAAGAAAAAAAATCGTAATAAACTGCAACAAAAAAATGTAACAAATTTATCGCATTTCTAGACTGATTTACTAACGTTTTATTCAGTCATAATTTCTGATGAATTAGCTAGTTTAATATTTTTGTCACATAAGAATATATATATATATATATATATATATATATATATTGACGAAGTTATATAAATACAAAGACTGATATTATTTGTCTATGAAACAAGTTCTTTCTAAATAGATTTTAAACATTTACATTTGCTATGCTCTCAATTTCGATCAGACTTACAAGCTAGAAAAATAAAGATCCATAATTATCGTTTTTTTTTGTCAACTGATCGAAGATTATATAACCCATATATCAATGGTGAATCATGATTATCAACAAAAATATGCAAAATAATTGATAAAGTACAAAAGTTCAATTATCCGAAAATAATGAAAAATTGATAAGGGAATTTCAACTTAATGTTGGTAATGTCAAAAAAATAACTTAATGTTGGTTTAGTCAACATTAAAAATAGCCAGAAAAAATAGTTAGGAGATATGATTAGTCTCTTTTATGATTATAAGCTAATACATACATATATATATATTTATATAAATGTACATTTTTTTTACAGAGATGTACATAAGTTATTTTTGTATTTTTATATATATACAAATAATAGGAGAGAAATTAATTATTTATAAACGTTAATACAAATACTAATTTTTTATGTGTATAAATAAGAAGAGCCCATTAGCCAAAATTTTATATGTATAATTAATAGAATCCATTAGCCAAAAACTTACACACAAAAAGGAGATGTGCGTGTGTATATATAGGGTGAAGAAGCTGATCTTCGCCGGTGTTGTCATCATCTGCCGTCGCATATGTTGTTGTGGTGTGTGTTTCTCGCCGTTGGGTCCGTAACAAGGAGAGGAAGGGAGTGATCTTGTCGGAGGAGGCGAAAGAGGAAAGCGTGGCTTGGGCAATGACCTGGAGGTCTATAGAGAGCAGATCGGAGGTTCAAGGACAAAGGCGGAGCAGATCAGAGCCAGATCTGAGAAAATCAGCGAAGAAAAAGATGAAGAGGAAGAAGAAGACAGTTCAATATGGGGTTTTGTGAGCGAGATTCCGGTCAGATGTTAGTCAAACAGATTTGATAGAAGGCGGGTTTAAATAGAGGACATGTCAGGGAAGCCACATGGGTTTTCTTCACCGCCGACGAAGTTAAAACCTAGCCGCCATACCTTTTGCTTCGTGCTCAAGAATCAGAAGAGGCTGATAAGAACCATAAAACCCTAACTACACCTTAACATGAACCGCAACCGTTTTTTTTTTCAACCGTTTTCTTACAACTGCATATAGCCAAACGCCGGAAGCTGAATGCAGTCGCATATGAGAACAATATTATTTTTAATGTTTCTTTTTATAATTTATTTTCAAATTATTAATTTACCTTTTGATATTATTTTTATTATTGTATATTGTTATTACATATGTATAGTTGTGATAATAATTTGGTAAATAATCTTGACAATAAGTCAATAACTGTGTAAATTTGTTACAAATTTGAGATAAAAAAATCAGTTGTTAATTAAAATGAAATTGTGATGATAATTTAGTGAAAAATGTAACAAATTTAATATGATAAATCAGTATCTATTTGAAACAGATTTTTGACGATAATTTAGTGATAATCCGTGACGAATTTGAGACTCTTAAATAGTCGCAATTGAAGACGGATTAGTGATTTTCAATCTTCATTTGTAATAATTTGAGACTAGAATTCCGTCATAATGAGTGACGGAGTTAAGACGTTATGATAGACACATAATAAAACGATTTTGTGATGTTATTTTTAGTTGCTAATTGTAACGATTTTAATACTTGTTTATATTGTTACAACTTGTGATGGAATGATTACTATGTAAATTCGTCGCAACGATGTGACGTTTTTATTACTAAAAATATTTGTGACGATCGTATTGTGACCGTTCTTAAATCGTCACAAATACGTCATAATATCTATATTGTGACGAAATCATTGTTATTATGACAAAATTTTTCTTCAAAATATAACAATTTTCTTGTAGTGTTTATGTGAATTGAATAAAAGAATTTTAAAAACAACTTACAGAAGAAAAATCTTTTGGCCTTGGTAGCGACAACCATAGGCTTGTCAAAAAGCTTTGAATTATGGGCACTAATCAGGGTACAACTCTGATTCGAAATAGAGATTTTAAAATTAAAAAGTTATTTAAAACTATATTTGAAATAAAATTGTATTAAAACTTAAAATACTTAAATACCTCAGTCCTTAAAAGGTCTATGCGTCTTCTAGTTGTTTCCAACTCTCTCTCATAGAATTGCCTTGTTGCTTCCGGCGTTTCAGCTTTGTTCATCTCCATATCACAAGTCTCTGCCCTCAAAGGAAAGAACCGCACTGGCGACTCTAGAATCGTCAGACTCTTCTGCCGCAGACGATCTAGACGCCGCCAAGTGCGGCAAACAAGGAAGACCTCAACATTCGGTGTCAACTCGGCCACTCGGTCTAAGATACCGAGAAAAAGTTCTTCAAGGAGATCAAATAGGTAATCATATAGAGAAACCTGCTAAAGTTAATAAGATCAACCTAAGGATAATAATATATAATTCATATGCTTACAAAAAATAAGTTTTCTAAGTTATAATAACTTGGCTTGCGGTTTTTTATTATAGAGAAACCTGCTCTGATTTATTCTCAAGAGAAAAACCAACGAGATTTACATAATTCTTTCGAGAATTTGATTTGAGCATATTTTGTACAGTATCTACAATCATATTTGGCAAAACTGTTCGTCCATTAGGCTATCATGTAATTATGTAGCATGACCTAAACCAAACTAAACCGTAAAACCCATTGGATTAATTCAATTCTACCATAACGCCTAACATGATGTATTTTATCATATCATGCTAGATTTCCATTATGATAATGTATCTTATCATATCATGCTAGATTTCCATTATGATAATGTATCTTATCTTATCATGCTAGATTTCCATTATGATAATGTATTTTATCATATCATGCTAGATTTCCATTATGATAGTGTATCTTATCTTATCATGCTAGATTTCCATTATGATAGTGTATTTTATCTTATCATGCTAGATTTCCATTATGATAATGTATCTTATCTTATCATGCTACATAATGTATTGAAACAAATTAAACTTGATCGAGAAAATACATTATGTAGCATGATAAGCTAGTGACGTGTTCTCCAAGGATCAATGCCTCTTTGTTTCAATTTCTTCTTGATGCTTGAATTCCATAGATTCTTGATCTCGTTGTCGGTTCTTCCCGGAAGCCTTGCCGCAATTTGTGACCATCTGATAAAAACACAGAGCATAATTCATACCCAAAAAAAAAAAAAAAAACAGAGGCTGATAATGATTGTTGTCTCGGATGGCTGAATTGGCTTATTCCCAATTCTGGTACTTGTTTTCAACATGGATACTGTCTGAACATTAACACACTGATATAACTTTTTGACTACAATTCACAGCAATCATTAGTTGTCAAACCCTCTATTTAAGGAGGTTGTAATCGGTTATTGGCTCATAGATTCAGAACCATATGATTTCTCTAAGTACACTACTGCATCTGTTTGGCTATATCTGTTGAGTCCTTCAGTCTACGCTACATCCCAAAATTCTTCTTATTCCCATAATCGACAGTGCCAATTTATGTTCCAATAAAACTAATGTACATTGTTCTACCAGGTGACAAGTATAACCCATAAGTGTGCTCAATTACTCGTTGGACAGCTCTTGTGACTCTTCAAGAGCTTTTTTTCTTCTTGATATGAAATTGTACGAATAATGACGTTTTCCCTTGATGGCTAATTAACCTAATCGCGAATTCTTTGGGCAGGCGGCAGAAGATTATTTGGTTGGTTTGTTCTAAGACTAAATGCTATGTGCTATCCATGCAAGACGTGTTACTCTAAGTAAGTACTCCAAAAGAAGACATGTTACTTTATGAATCACACGCATACTTCTGTATCCCTTTGGACCAATACTTGCTTGAAAATCATATATCATATGCTCATCTGTTTCGATTTTACCCACCCGGGATTTTAGGTTTTTTGAAGAATTTTTCCTTATGTTAGACCCCGACGAGAAGTGGGTTTTTCTGGCTCATTAACGTTTTATGGAAACAACGAAGACGTATGATGAAATTACACCTAGCTAGTGCTCGTTCTCCGACGGCCAGAGAAAAGCTCCGATTGCAAACTTCCTCTTCTCGTAAGAATCTCCGATGATCGGCAAGCCATACTCTCTCAAAATTTGATCCAATTGCCACTCTGGCATTTTCTCATAGTCACTCTTTGTATATTTTGGATAATGAAGTGGAATCTTGAAGCTGCTCGATCGATTTTGGCTCGTGTTGTCACCGATCTTCGTCTTGTTCTTCTAATCTTCACAATCTTGATGATGATGATGATTGTTGTCTCGGATGGCTGAATCGGAATGATCATGGCCGAATTGGATTCCCATTTTAATTATATGAAATAAAGGATTTAATTTCTTGACAAGAAAAATAGGTTTTTTGGAGATTTTAATTAGGGTTTGATGTTTCTTATATATGTGGAAATGGGGGATGCGTTTATATAGGAAAAAAATTGTGGATGAAGGTGAAGAACTTCGTGGGATCATGTAGAAACACGCACGTACTAGATTTTTAAATTTTCTTTTCTTTTGTTTTGTTTTTTTCTTTCTTTTATTTTGTTGTTTTCCACTATATTTAGTTTTGTTTTTATGTGTGTTAATGTTTTTGTTTTTGTTTGTTTGTTTGTTTAGTTTATCTCTATCGTCGACTACATGATATTCGATCGATAGAGATTTCAAATATCTTGCAAAACTGATTAACCATTATTTAATTTTATAATAGTCGAATTTAATTGATAATGAGTAGAATAAAGTGTCTCTTATGTAGGTTTATCAGTCTCTTATGGAGGAATCAAGAAATCACTTGCTTTTACCAACTCAACCTTTGATCCAACAATGGTTAGATCTTCTTGAATGGGCAAGACTGAGTTCCGGAAATGCACACAAATTCTGAAGAAGCTAGTGGTCCAAGCAACGATCTTTCACTTGTGGAAACAAAGGAACAACGTCTTGCATAACCAACACCCAATACCATCGATGACTATCTTCAAGGGTCTAGACAGAAATATATGTAACATAATTTTGTCTAGGAAACATCAAAAGTAGTGCGATAAACTCATGCCGATGTGGCTAGAATGAAGCCGAGTAAATCTAACTCATCTTTTTTTGTTTTGTTGATAACTCGAGTAATCCGGGTCGGAACCCGCATATGTCAGAGCTTTGCATCAGGCTTGTTGGCCTATCCTAACTTGGGTCCACAACCATGAGCGCCGACTAATCCCGGGATGAACCAACTCATTGGGTCTCAGACATCATGTGAAACATATGGACCGAAGCCTAGAAGCCAACTGGCCCAGCAAACGAGTGTTAATTTCCAAGGGTAGTTCCAGCCGAGGCTCGAACCTGGAAAGCGTAGCATTCTGCATTTTGGTCCCCAAGTCCCACTACTCCCAGACCACGGTTGCTGGGTTATCTAACTAATCGCTACTTTGTTTTTGTTTTTTGTTCCAAGGTATCAAATTTTTAGGCTGTGTTCTTTTGTAAATCATAAACCTTCATTTTATATGATACTAGTGTGTGATCCGCGCTACGCGCGGACGTGAACACAATTTTGTTTTAAAAAAATTTGGTATAATATTATTTTAGTTTTNAATAACATACATGTACAGTAGAGAGACACACGATCCATACATATAATTTTTTTTTTTAATATAAAACATACAAATACTATTATTCAAGATAGAGAATATATATACATGCAACCTATCTGTATTTTTGACTCTTTCACCACCTATTTATTTATTTATTTAGTACCGTATGGAAACGACGACGTAGGATGAAATTAGTACGACGATATAACAAGGTTAAGGTTACATGATATTACACCTAGCTAGTGCTCGTTCTCCGACGGCCAGAGAAAAGCTCCGATTGCAAACTTCCTCTTCTCGTAAGAATCTCCGATGATCGGCAAGCCATACTCTCTCAAAAGTTGATCCAGTTGCCACTCTGGCATTTTCTCATAATCACTCTTTGTATATCTTGGATAGTGAAGTGGAATCTTGAAGCTGCTCGATCTATTTTTGCTCGTGTTGTCTCCGATCTTCGTTTTGTTATTCTTATCTTCACAATCTTGATGATGATGATTGTTGTCTCGGATGGCTGAATTGGAATGATCATGGCTGAATCGGATTCCCATTTTATATAAAATAAAGGATTCAATTTCTTGACAAGAAAACTAGGGTTTTTGGAGATATTTTATTTAGGGTTTGATGTTTCTTATGTGGAAATGGGGGATGCGTTTATATAGGAAAAACTTGTGGATGAAGGTGAAGAACTTCGTGGGATCATGTAGAAGCACGCACGTACTAGATTTTTAAAATTTATTTTATTTTGTTGTTTTCTACTATCTCTTTTTTGTTATATTTAGTTTTGTTTTTATGTGTGTTAATGTTTTTTTTGTCTTTTGTTTGTTTAATTTATCTCTATCGTCGACTACATGATACTCGCACAATATTAAAAAATAATGGAGGCTGCTTAAAACAAAATATTGGAGGCTGCTATAACAATATCATCATCACGTCACATATTAAATGCATCGAGATAACTCTTTTATGTGGATTGTCTATACCTCATTAATTGGCTTTGTTGAATTTTTGCTAGTTTTCGTTTTCACAAAACAGAAGCGAATTGAATGCCTTTTTTTTTTTTTTGGTTCTTAGCAACTGTGAGACTGCGATCGAATTAAGTGTTGAAGGCAGCTTGGTGATGAAAAAAATAATCAATTTTCTAAAATGAAATTTTATGCTTCAAAAATGGTTAACTCAAGATTTTTATTATTATTAATTACTGTTTCAGTTTATATTTCAAGGTAAAGCTACGCGTTGAATGGAATTAATCTCTTTTTCGAATAGATATATTGCCATATTGGCTAAGAGCTCAGAATTACAGTGACAATAAAATTGCAAGAAAGATTGAGTTTTGTTCTGGAATTTTCGATGGGGACAGGACAAAGAAATGGGGTTTAGATGGACCCATTCTTTGATTCTTTGGAACAATCGAAATCTTTCTAGTTGCATGCATGCGACGACTAAGTATACTTTCTTTTTAATGTTTTTACAAGTGCCCTTTCCTTACGGATTTGCCTTACCATTTCACTTTCGTCAATGTGTGTAATCAATAAGAACCAGTTGACTCACTCGTGGGACACTACTGTCATCTGTCACATCTCTATATTATTATTTAAAAAGTTATTTAAAAAGTTATTTAAAAAAATAAATTCTATTTTGTAAATTATTATATATTATGCCATTACAAATTAGAAAAGATAATTGAAATAGGAAAAAATATAATTATTTTTAAAATTATTGATGAGAATATGTAAAGTATTTATTTCTTATTAAATAGATTATTTACTATTTAATTTTTTAATCATTATGATATTTTTAAATAATAATCAATTCATCCATATTCAAAGAAAATATATTTGAGATCTTGCAATATTTTTCACTATGATTATTATATTTTTTTTGAATATATATCAAAACAAAAGTTTAAAAAATATTTTACTAATTTTATAAAGATTTAGACACGAAAAAATTAAAGTTTTAAGAGTTTGTGGACTGATCACAACAACCATAATCATTAAGTAGTGCATATTAGAGTTATGTTTTTAAAATTATAAATTTTTGCGAATTAGACCCGAATAATATTTTAGTTCATTACAAAACGGATTGAATAGACAGATTATTCTAGATTGACTGTTCTATTTATAATCTTTAGTTAAGTATATTATAAAATTTAGATAAATTTATTTTTTTAAAATTTTTAAAATAATTTTTAAGAAAAAATTATCCTTAGCGTGGATTGAATTCTAGTTAAGAATTTATAAGCAAAACTATAAAATTAGCCACTAGCTTGCCTTAACCGGAAGGAAAGCCATTACGAAGCTCAATAGCTTCAATAAACCAAACCCAAACCAACTCTAAAATACCCGACCAATCCAACCAGACGGTAAGAAAGAATAATTGATCTGGTAGACTCTTACAAAGGCTTCATCAATCGATTTTTTACTACTTTGGGCACCTCAAATGTAAATTTACAAACAAATAAAAATAGATTCGATATAAAAATAAGATCACTGTTTCAAAAGTACTCATAACCAAGTTTCTGATTCTAAGGAAGGTGAAGCTAGAAGAAGATCATTTACTATGGATGAGAGTTTTTGTAGAACTTAACTTTCCGTCCATTCGAATCAAGAATCCGTCTTTTCTTCTACGATAACTTGCTTTAATGTCTTGGGATGTGCTTCATTTGTCACAGGCAAGTCCACCAGCGTTTGTGGAGGAGCAAAGTACATATGGAGTGACATGATGCATATGATGATACCCAAGAAAAGCTGCATTGTTTTGATTCAGACAGAGAAGACGGATGAGGTAAATACGGGTATCAGAGCACAAGTTGGTAAAGACAAATATTTATATCGAACCTGTACTGTCGGTTTGAAACTGAAGAGGTATATAGATGCAACCATAGTAAGCAGCATCGCCATTGATGTAGAATATACCTAGAAGAATATGTGGATCTGAGTTTTTTTTTTTTACTTTCTTATGTTTGATTATGAAGAAACAAAGTTTGATCTTTTACCTTCACGATGTTGTCTGCATACTTCATTAACCACGAGACGAGTAAGCCGGTGGATCCTAGATTCAGAACTACCATCCAAGTGGTGATGCTATACCCATCAAAGATACGTTGCCACCAAGGACCTTTTTCAAACCCGAGTCGGAAATCATCTGCTATAAGTCGAGCAAGGTTGAAAAGTGATCCAAACCTGGTAAGTAATAAAAGAAAGAATATGATGGTTGAACCGAAAAAACATTGCCCAACGAAGCGGTTCTAAGTTGAATAAGCAGTATAGAAAGACAATAATACTTAATACGAGTCTTGGCATGAGAAAGTGTTGATGTGAAGAAGAGATACCTACGTATACAACTGCAAGTTTTGCCAGTATAAGCTGTCATTGTTTCTCTTCATCAGAAACTCTGTGTAGATTCCGGCTAGTGCAGACAAACCAGCTGAGAGGATGCCCAGCAAATACCCTTGTATTGGTGCTGTGAATAGCGAATCACATGAAGCTTCTCCGCAACCCTTAACCTGAAGCGACAAGAAAAAATTGAATATTTGAAATCATTTTGAATTACCAACATAAAACCCAGAGTGCTACTAACTGCTGAGATGAGCAATATTTTTAGAAGCATAAGGTAATAAGCCTATAAAGATTGTTTTCCAATATCAGTACTACGCAATTCAATGAGTATGCATCACCTGGCTGGTAGTTGTTCCAACAGCTAAAAGACCAATTGCCATCCACTGAAGGTTTGATAATTTCCTCTTCAAAAATAGCCTACAATGACGATAAACTACAAATTTCTTACTCCACAGAGAAAACATAGAATCCATTTTTTGGTTGTTCCTATATCTTTTGCGCAAAAAGATAGTATAGAGAAAGAAAGCACATGAAGCAGATACCTAAACAGTATGCCAGTGGTCACAATCTTCAGATTACCCATTATCTGATAAGTGGATGTGTCCACATAAGTCAATGTAGCAAACTGCACGTTGTTATGGATCAGATATATAAGAGACGGAATAACAAATAAGCGCACGCTCTTCCAATCCGTAGTAATCCTTGCAGCTGCTGAGGAAGATGTCCGCATCTCTCTCCAGAGAAATAAACCAGAAATGATCAGCTGCAGAAGAAGTTTACAAAAGTAAAAAATCTCAGCAGCTAAGTAAGACATGGAAAAAAACTTCAGTTTTTTAAGAACGAGAAACGGGTGGAGCATAATGAAAACAACAAAATACCTTGAAAACTTCGGCAAGAAATGGAACAGTAGCATAATCGTACTTATAACCTCCATCACTTTGAGAAAGGGTTGTTAAAATTCCCTGAGGCAAAAGTTTACACAGTGAGAGAAGGTAAAATATATCATCAACTTAGCTCTCATTATCGAATCTCTCTAGCTAATATTGTTCGATTTCTATCTCGAACATGAAGAATGATGATCATGACTTGTATAGAGTAATAACTTGAATGTTTCTAACAGCTAATCGATGACTACAAATTCTCACTGAACTTATGTAGATCGAACAATCAACCAATCATGCAACCTCCATTTCTCTACAGAATCACAAGCGTAGAGTGAAATGTTCACAGTATGAGCTTAAACAACTAGCCACAGTAGAAAGAAACTGTGTCCTGAATCGACAGAGAAACAATCAAGCACTCGCAATTCACACCAGAATCCACTGGAATATCGCATCATGACATTGCTCGAAACCGTGGAAAATGCATTACCACACTCAAAAACCGACATGATTCAGATAGATTTGGCGACAACACCACCAGCGATAGCTCAATTATAGATCAATCGAATCGAAAACGAATCTCGAAAGCGCACGAAATCAGCCAGATTCAATCATAATCAGCGACAGAAGACGACGCAAGGAAAACGAAAAAAAAAGAGGAATTGGAGATTTAGGGCTTGAATTGGAACCTGAGAGCTAGTAAGAATGGTGAGAAGAACAGCAACAAAGTACCAAGGAGTAGCCATTGGTGTGTCTTCTTCGTCTTCCTTGTTTTCGTCTTCACTCCATCATCACACGAGCTCTCTGATTTCTTCTCTCTTCTCTAACTGTATCATTCGCATCACCGCCATTTTCCCCGTGAAATTTTTCTTTCTTGCCATTAAAAAAATAAACCATCTTTTGGGCTTTGGATCCTTTGGGTTTTTGGGCTTCAGTTATTAAAGCCTTATAGGATCCAAAGGCTTTTCATTTTTCTCTCTCGACTCGAAATCCTTCATCTTCTTCACTTGTAACCGAATTGACCAGTTTGCGTCTGATTCCATCAATCGAATGCAATTCTCAGCAAAATCAAGCATCTGCAAAAACCATTAGTGACGTTGGATTTGAAGACTTAGGCTTTTGATTGTTACAGGTTAGACACACTTTAAACTCTTTAACTGTTGTAGAATTAGCTCGAACGGTCGGGCTAAATGTGTGTCCCTTAGGTAGACATATGCTATGGCTGGAACTTGTCTAAACATTGATAGGTTTTGTGACTTGAATCTTTTGTACAATCATTCATCGAAAGATTATTACAAAAGTGGAATAGTTAGAAATTAGAAAATGGAAATCAGAGTGGAGCTTCTGTCTTCTTCTTCGTCTTCATCTTCTTCCCTAGACCAAGCTTCCTAAGGAAACCCCAACCATTTGTGTGTTCAGTGCTTTCCACGTTCTCAACTTGAGAGACCTCCACAGCTTCAGCTTTATCTAAGGCTTCCTCTTCTTCATCATCTTCAAAGATTCGTTCTTCACGACGAGGCAAACCCGGAGCTTGATTATGCGCTTGAAGGGCTGTGCGTATAGCTGTTTCCATCGTGACTCGCAACGTGTTGTGGAAGTCTTCTTGAAACTCAGCTAGCTCTCCTTGAAACGCGTCGTTCTGTTCCTCTAGTTGTTGTTGAAGATTCTTCTTCGGTGGCATGATTAGGACCGGTTTGGCTCGTATACCAACTGATGCAGCGAGATAAACAAGAGTTCTCGAAGATCAATGGATTTCGATAACACTTGTTGCTTAGATCTCAAGTTTTCTTCTTGAGAGAACAAAGATAATCGAATACTTGTACTTGAGAAGAAATTCTCTTTATTAATCAAAAACCAAGGCTCAACGTTACAAAATTAAAGATACTTATAATAGTTTGCTAAAATCCTAATTAAAAGATTTGGAGACAAAACATCTCTTAGCCGACATAAACTTAAAGTTAAAGACCCAAATCCAAGACATAAAATAAAAACCTAACAATAAATAAAACAATGACACAAACGAAGAACTGTTTAACACATGGATGGAGATGTACTGCTACATCAGTTTGGTAGCTGATGTTGCCTACACGTTCAGGTTCATAGTCTCCATCATCATCATAATTGTCGTGGTCGTTTGTGTGGTTGTTTGTGTTGTCTCCGGTTTTAAAACCGGGCCATTCCGTGATATGTTCCTTAACTTCCTCATCCAAGATCCTTACACCACACTCGATGATCTTGTGGTTATCTGAGCAGGTGAATTCAAACAGAATCTCACTTGTATTCACATCCACTTCAGGGCTTCTGTTTTGTTGGTGTGATAAGTCACCACCAAGTATAAAGAGGTGCGGCGTTCCAACTTGTGGAGGCTGATCTGAAGTCAATGCCACATAGCTAACTTGGTTAATGAGGACACCTTCTTTGCTTCTTAGATAACAATTTACATGAAGAAGTGTGTTGTCCTTGATTGGCGATAGCAGGATGCAAACCTTAAATCTTGAGGAAGCACTAGAGAATTTCCTCGGAGAGATGGTTATGGAGTTTGCTGTCGCTTTTTGGGTGAACTCTGCGGGGACTTCTTTACCAGGTAAGCATACATATTTGGCAAACCTACTATTTGTGATTACTCTTCTTGCTTCTTTATCGAGTCTCAAACAGTTACGGAACATGAGTTCTCTGATTGAGTCTGAATCTTGTAAAAACATTGAGAATTCGACTCTCTCAAGTGAAACACAGTTGTTTGCATTTAGGGACTTGAGGGAACTGGGGAGATCCTCCACTGACATGAGTTTTCTACAGTTTTCGATGATAAGAGTTTGTAGCCGATGGAGACTGCTGACGTAATCTGGAATCCTCTCTATACCACTATTGCTCAAGTCTAGCTTCCTTACAGTTTCTGGAACATGTGTTAATCTCTTGAGTTCTCTGCCAAATACATCAAACCCATCAGCGGTCCGACAAAGAGTTTGTGGCCTGACGTAAGCGGGAACCGGAATCTTATTAAGCGAACTGCGAAGAAACCGACGATCACCAAATGTTGGACCCCCGACCCAGAGATTCTTGATGTTCCTACTAATATCTGGAAAAATTCTCATTCCTGAGGAATATTTCTCCTCTTGAGATGGTGAGTTGGTGTTGGTTGGAACAACTTGTAGCTTATTGCAACCCCACATCCTCACCGTTTTTAGTTTGTATTGATTCAAAATAGAGTAAGGAAACTTCACCAAACCCGTGCATTGGATTAGTGTCAGTGTCTCGAGATTAGTAGCTTTGGAAAGATTTGGGATCTCTTTCAACTTGAAACAAAAGTTCAGATTTACCTTCTTCAGATTTACAAGGGGCTGCACAACAAATGAGAAATATCAAATACCAGAGTTGAATCATTACAACATATTTAAATGAATCAAATGCCAACCTGGATTCCTCCCCATAGCTTCTCCAGTTTGCTTGACGGCATATGGAGCTCGATGAGAAATTCTGGCCGAAATGTTGGAGGAAGACATGTTCCTGGATATGAATTCCAATGTAATAACCTTAGACGAGGTAGAAACTCCATGCCCTCTACTGTGCACAAGCTAACATTTGCATTGGAATCACTCATGTAAACTCTCAAAAATTGGAGATTACGCATTCCTTCAAAGACTCTCCGACTTGTAAACAACTCCCCAGTCTTGGACATATCAAATGATATCCCTAGGACAGACTCAGTACCCTGACATGTATCCAAAATATATTAGTGAATTTGTTATCACAAAAGGCAAGATGTATCGAGCAGGATTTATGTAAGCACTTACTGTTCCATTTGCCAGTACATTGAGAACATCTTGAGCTTCTACTAAAAATTGACGTTTCCCTGGCTCGTTAGACTGTTTTACAACTTCCTGTCTACCCAATTTTTGGAGTAGATAATGCATCACTATCTTCCCATCGGTAGATATATGCATCAGAGATTTATCGACTAGGATCTTCAACCCATTTTTGACATCCAAGTTACTGTCAGCGAGCATTGATGTCACATGGTTTTCATCCTCATTATTGAAGAAGCAAGCTATGTGGAGAAAGATAGCTTGATGTTTCTCCAACAATTTGTCATATCCCACTCTTAATACGTCCTCAATTTTCCTATCAAGACTAGTTTCAAGCCCCGATAATTGAAGCCCCCACTCGACTTTGGTCTCACCACGCAAAGATGAACCTACAACACGAAGGCCTAATGGAAGATTACCGCAAAGCTCTGCTACTTTCTTTGCAAGCTCCTCAAAGCCATCCCATGGAGAACGTTTCTTGAAAGCAGATAGACAGAAGATCTCAAGGGCTTCTTTCTTAGAAGGAAAATCCACATGGTAGATATCGTTTATCCCATGTGCCTTCAAAATCTTTTTATTTTCTGTGGTAACAATGATTCGACTTCCGAAACCAAACCAAGAAGGCTCGTTAGCCAAAACCTCTAATTGCTCTAGATCATCTACATCATCAAGAATGATAAGCACTCTTTGATCTTTTAGCCATTCTTGTATTGCTCCTAAATGATGTACCCTCATATTCTTTTGGTTCAAAATCTTGGACAGAAATTGGTTTTGCAAACACAGCTTCGAATCATAATCATCAACACCCATTATGTTCGTACAACTTCCCTTGAGGTTCCCCATAAAACATCGAAGTGGAAAATTGGTTGAGAGTTGATTGTATAAAGCTCTAGCAATGGTAGTCTTACCGATTCCGGCAGGACCCCAAACTCCAATCATCTTCACTTGATCGCACCCGAGGCATAACAAAGAGTCCAATTTCCTCAAGTGAGCTTCCATCCCCACCATCCCCTCAAAATCCTTTGACAGTGTAACATTCAGTATCTTTGAAACATCTGTAGCAATCATTTGGATCATCTCTGCTTCATCATCCCTAACAAAAGCAAACAAAATCGTGTTGGTGTATTTTTTTTTTTAATATTATTTCCATGTCAATTTGATGAATCATTTTACTCACAAAACCATGTTGATGGGACTAAAACTACAGAAAACTCGCCATTGAAAGATAAAAGAAACGACAAACCAGTTCAGATAGTGTTCTCCGGCTATGTCTGCGACATCAGCCAAAGCTTTGCTCCATATCTGCTTCTCTTCCTCAGTTTTCCCTTGACAAGTTTTCTCGAAAGCGATTCCGACATCCCCGCTTTGTTTCCGAACATGTGACGGATCAACATCATAAAAAATCGTCATCACTATCTGCCCTCGATCTCTTTTGCACTTGAAGATTTCCACCAATTCATCTAGACACCAGCTCGAAGAAGCGTAATTCTTCGAGAGCACAACGATGGAGACCCTCGATTCTCTAATGGCCTGGACGAGCTCAGGTCCGATCGTGTGGCCTCTCTCGATCTCCTGATCCTTGAACGTTGTGATCCCTTTGCTTTCAAAGTGATTGCGTAAGTGGCTGAGAAATCTTCTACGAACGTCTGGCCCGTGGAAACTCGGAAAGACATGGTATCTCTTCCTTAAGTAAGTCAAAGCAGAAGAAGCCATGAGTATTCAAGAGTCTATTTCTGGACAAGACTAACGGAGAAGAGAAGAGAAACTTGTAAACTTGATATCAAATGATGATTGGTTGACTTTATCCTAGTCTTTGCATAATCCGGGCTGGACACGAAACTTCCTCAAAGTCGTCGTCAATAATCCAATTAAGTGACACACTGATTTAATAATAATCTCTATATTATTATTTAAAAAATCATTTAAAAAATAAATTTTATTTTGTAAATTGTTACATATTATGTCATTGCAAATAAAAAATAATAATTGAAATAGAAAATGATATAATTTTATTTTAATATTATTGATGAAAATATAAAAAATTATTTATTCTTTATTAAAAAAGTTATTTACTATTTAGTTTCTTCATTATTATGATATTATTAAATAATTATCAATCCTTACATATTCAAATAAAATATATTCGAGATCTTGTAATATTTTTCACTATGATTATTATATTTTATTTGAATATTTATCAAATCAAAAGTTTAAAAAATATTTTACTAATTTTATAAAGAATTAGACACGAAAAATTTGTTGACTGACCACAAAAACCATAGTCATTAAGCGGTGCATATTAGAGTGATGTTTTCAAAATTATAATTTTTTTGTGGGTTAGTCCGAATAATATTTTAATTCATTGCAAAACGGGATAAGTAGACAAGTTAATTCGGATTTAAAGTTCTATATATAATTATTTGTTAGACATATTATAAAATTCAGATAAATTTTTTTTTTTTTAAATTTCAAAACAATTTTTAAAAAAAAAATATTCCGTAATATATACCTAGCGCGGATTGAATGTTAGTTTCTAATTAATTAGTCCTTTAATACATCTCCCGGACGTGTGTATATTTTCACAACGTGAAGGCCATAACATAAATTCTATGTATATGCAATATTTTATACTTACCAAACTCGCGGGAACACATCATATATGGATGGACTCCAGAGAAGGCGGACACATGTTTTCAACGATCAAAATCAACCTGCCGAATAAGAACATTTCCAAAGATTTTCCTGCAATTTTATTTTTCTTTTCTTAATTTTCTCGGAAACAAATTAGGGATTTTCTTAGAGATCCTTTGAATCTGCCGGTGAATTGAAGTTGTATTGAGGTGATTGTTTTTCCTGTTTTTTTTCCTTTCAAGTTTTCAAAAAAAATCGATTTGAGATTGTTTTTGGATTATCAGGTTGGAGATTTGTTCTTCTGATTCAGTTCGTGTATGATGTGATTTTACTATATGCTCGATTTATCGATCCTTAAAAGAATAAAGGATCTTCTTCATTTCAGGTTTATCCTCGAAACCCTAACATTGCTTGGATCTACATATCTGCATGTTGTCTCATTTTGATCTTATTATATGCTGTATAAATAAATGTGTAATGTAACTGAAATTTTGATCAGTTTTCTGTTATTTTTCTTCTTTTGTTTTTTTTTTCTAGCAATTCATAAAATCTCAAGCCTACTGAATTAAATTGTCATTTGTCAATGGAGCAATTCAGACAAATCGGCGAGGTTTTGGGAAGTCTAAATGCACTAATGGTGTTACAAGATGATATATTGATCAACCAAAGACAATGTTGTTTGTTGTTAGAGATCTTCAGCTTAGCTTTCAACACTGTCGCAGAAGAGATCAGACAGAATCTCAAGCTTGAAGAGAAGCACACTAAATGGAGAGCACTTGAACAGCCTTTAAGGGAGCTTTACAGAGTGTTTAAAGAAGGAGAGTTGTATGTGAAGCATTGTATGGACAGTAGCGATTGGTGGGGCAAAGTCATCAACCTTCATCAGAACAAAGACTGTGTTGAGTTTCATATACACAACTTGTTCTGTTATTTCCCGGCGGTTGTCGAAGCGATCGAGGCAGCCGGGGAGATTTCGGGTCTTGACCCATCTGAGATGGAGAGAAGGAGAGTTGTGTTCTCAAGAAAGTATGATGGAGAGTGGAATGATCCTAAGCTTTTCCAATGGAGGTTTGGGAAACAGTATTTGGTACCGAGGGATTTTTGCAGCCGGTTTGAGCATTCATGGAGAGAAGATAGATGGAACCTTGTGGAGGCATTGCAAGAGAAGAGGAAATCGGACAGCGATGATATTGGAAAGACCGAGAAGCGTCTAGCTGATCTGCTTCTGAAGAAACTAACCGGTTTGGAGCAGTTTAACGGGAAAATGTTCCCGAGCTCGATATTGCTTGGCTCAAAGGATTACCAGGTGAGAAGGCGGTTAGGTGCAGATGGACAGTACAAGGAGATTCAATGGTTAGGTGATAGTTTTGCAGTGAGGCATTTTTTCAGCGATCTTGAGCCGCTAAGTTCTGAAATTTCTTCTCTTTTAGCTCTTTGTCATTCGAATATACTTCAGTACCTCTGTGGATTCTATGATGAAGAGAGGAAAGAATGCTTTCTGGTTATGGAGTTAATGCACAAAGATTTGCAGAGCTACATGAAGGAGAATTGCGGACCAAGAAGAAGATATCTGTTTTCGGTTTCCGTCGTGGTTGATATCATGCTGCAGATTGCAAGGGGAATGGAATATCTTCATGGAAATGATATCCTCCATGGAGATTTAAACCCCATGAACATTCTTTTGAAAGAGAGGAGTCATACCGAAGGTTGTTTCCATGCGAAAATCTCTGGATTCGGTTTATCTTCTGTCAAAGCTCAGTCTTCTACCCGGTCTTCCTCGAGACCAAGCACTCCTGATCCTGTAATCTGGTATGCACCTGAAGTTCTAGCAGAGATGGAACAAGACCTGAAAGGTACAACTCCGAAATCGAAGTTAACGCACAAAGCTGATGTGTATAGCTTTGCAATGGTGTGTTTTGAGCTTATAACCGGTAAAGTTCCATTTGAAGATAGTCACCTTCAAGGTGAGAAAATGGCTATCAACATTAGGATGGGAGAGAGACCTCTGTTCCCTTTCCCTTCACCAAAATACCTGGTTAGTCTGATTAAACGGTGTTGGCACTCAGAACCGAGCCAGCGTCCAAACTTCTCTTCGATTTGCCGGATACTGCGCTACATCAAGAAGTTTCTAGTTGTGAATCCAGATCACGGTCACCCTCAAATGCAAACTCCGCTAGTTGATTGTTGGGATTTAGAAGCAAGGTTCTTGAGAAAGTTTCCAGGTGATTCAGGGTCTCACACAGCATCCGTGACTCAAATACCTTTCCAGCTATACGCATACAGGGTTTCGGAAAGAGAGAAGATGAATCCAAACTCAAAAGAAACCGGTAACTCAGAGGCAAGCGAATCAGTGGGTTCCGAAAGCGTTTCAGTGGTTGAAGATCCACCTAATGCAATGATAATAAGAGATACAAAATCCTTGTGTCTAGATACAATATCTGAATACTCAGATACAAGATCAGTCTACTCAGAAGCTCCCATTAAAAAGGTGTCAGCATTAAAGAAAAGCGGCGAATTGGTAAAGCTAAGAAAAAGTCCAAGCTTAGGTTAGTCTATCATTCACCTCTCTCTTTCTAAACTCTGTATAATGACTACAGGATTCATATTAAAATTATCAATGTAGGTTCAGGAAAGTTGAGATCTACAGGGATCTCGCCGGTAAAAGCAAGATCATCGCCAAAAGCATCACCATTGAGTCCATTTGGAAGAAGCATTAAAGCGAGGAAGGATAATCGATTGCCTTTGAGTCCAATGAGTACTCTAAGCCCAGGGAGACGTAGACAACAAACTGGTCATGCTTCAGACTCTGAGCTAACTTAGCTTTTTCATCAAAACCAGAGGATTAAGAAGAAGAAGATCTATGAAAGACTATTTTTTTGTCAGCATTTCATAGTTTCAGACATGAAAAAACACATAAAAAACAATGAGGTAGGGATCTTTGCAAACTTTTTGTCGGTTAATTTAGAATCTTTCTTGGGATTTTGTCTTCAAGAGTATGGTTTCCTTTACTTTTTTTTTTTTTTAGCTTCTGCAAGTTACTTTTTCTTGGTAAAAATTTTGGAGTTGAGTTTTAAAATCAAGAACACAATATAATGTTGTAATACTTTTGTTTTGTACAAAACAGAAATTGCTTTTTGTAAGAGATTAAAATTCAGTTATATTGTTTTGTTTTGTTTCTTTTCAACATTTAAGGCAATTAGTGATTGTAGTTTTTTTTGTTGGAAACCCCACTTTGTTATCCATCATTGAGTAATTGTTTAGAAAAATGGTTTCTCCTAAGTGTTTGATGTTTTTTACATGTTCTTCGGTGAAGCTGTAGGCTCTGTCGATCTAAGGTTTGAGGGTGGCCTAGGATCACAGTCGCTCGTGGCAACTTTGTTTACATGTCTTGTTAGCTCTTTGTGACTTTCGGATCGCTTGATTTTTTTTCCGAAGTTTGTTGTTTGTTGCCTCTCCCGTCGCTGTTTGTTTATGCTATTTAATTCGTTCTTTGGTTAAAGTTTCTAGTCGTAGTTAGTTGTAAATTTTAGTTTTTCTGCTTCTTGTTATCTCTGTAATCGTCTGTCAAAAATCGAAAATCGGTAATAAATCTTAACATGTTTACAAAAAAAAAAAAAACTTAAAGAGTTTCCTTATTTTTTTCAAAGGAGACTATTTTTTGCCATTAATTAGTGGAAAAGGCCTATTAATATTGATATTTTATTTACTATATACGATGAGAAGTAGTCCCTACAAATATTTGATGAGTTTTTATATTATTATTACAAGATTTATTTATTTTTAATTTTATTAATAAAACTTTAGAGTTTAGACCTTCATTCTATTATCTAAAATCTAGTGGTTTAAAAAAAAACACAAAGGAAAGAAAATTAAAATCATAACATCAAAATTGGAAATTAAAGTGTAAACTGTGAATCTATTGATGTTGTTGTCTCCTTTTTCCTTTTTTTTTTTTGGGAAATCGCAATCTGGAAAAGCGGTTTAGGAGGTGCGGTGCGGTTTTAGTGCGGTGCGGTTGGAAGAAACGCATTATGCGGAACAAGTGCGGTTACTGCGGAACAAGCGGGGCGGGACAATATATGAATGGTGAAAAAAAACAATATGCGGTGCGGTCCAAATATGTAAATGGTGAAAATGTAAAAAGCGGTGCGGAATATATATTTTAGATAAATATTTTATAAATAAAAATGGATTAATTATATTAATATGATTATAAATTAAAATTATTAATTTGTTAATGATCAAGTTTTTTTCATAAATTAATTAC
>PKML01063912.1:114347-126502 GCA_002933935.1 Eutrema yunnanense | reverse complement strand
ATAATTTAATTATTAAAAATATATTTAAAATAAAATATAGAACTGAAAATATATATAACAAAACGTGTCAAAAAATTTAGGTAGCTAAAATCATTAATTTTGAATCATTCATGTCATAACAAATTTTTTTTTTTTTGTTACAAAATAGAAAACATAAAAACAAAAACAAATAAAAACTTGTCAAATGCCCTCATTGTGGATTAAAATTTTAGAAAACTATATAATATATTTTATACCAAAAATAAAATTGTTATCACATCTCAAACTTTTACATCCACAAATACATTTTGTAGAAAAAATAAAACTAAACATCATAAAACAAAATTTAAAACTTACCCCCGTTCTAGGGCGGATTAGAAAAAAATTATGTCAACATAATAAATTCTCATTACTTTTCATATTGAACTCCCGGTTTAAGACGGATTAAAAAAAATAAATTATATCTAAACACCAAAATAATTATGTGTCTCATATGACAAAAATTAAATATACAAAAATATACTTAAACACAAAAAAATACACATTATATTACAAAATTTGATAAACAAAAAAAAATTCGCACGGGTTTAGAATCTAGTGGATATTAAAGTGTAATTAAATTGAAGTTATGTTGACACGCCGCTGTTCGTTTTTCCTTTTTTTTTTTTGGAAATCGCAATCAGGAAAAGGCAATCTTGTTCCCCAAGTCTCCTTGTCCTTAATCTCTCTCTCTCTATATAGAATTGTAGAAACCTAATAAATCAAAATTTCATCAACCTCTCAGATAAAACCTTTTTTTTCTTTCTCTGATCGTTCTAAGAATAACTCTCTGTAAAAGTTTTCTCCATGGTGAACGAAAACGTGATTCTAGATATCATCTCTCATTGTCCCTCGACGGAGATTGCAAAGTTCCGTTTACTAAACAAAGCCTGCAACAAACGTAGTTATGAGTTCTTCTTCATCAACCATCATCTCCGAAGAACCAACTCTGTTTTCGGCTATTTTATCCAAAGCTACGAACGGTTTAGGTATCGCTACCGTGTTGTCTCCGGCGTCGAAGAACAAGCTCATGAAAACAATGGAATCTCGCTCGAGTTTCTTCCTTCGAAAGATGTAAAGATCGTAGCTTGCGATACACATCATGGGATTTTGCTCTGTGTCGATGGTGATAAATATAAAGGAGGAAGAAGAATACCAGATTACATCGTTTGTAAACCGGCTACGAAGCAGTACCGGATCATACCGAACCCGAAAACCCGGTATTTCACTGTTGCAACCGGTTTAATGGTGGTTCAATCGAACCCGTTTCGGTATAAGATCGTTAGGGTTTCTGAACCAATGGCACACGAGAGAAGGAAGACGAAGGAGGGTTTCGACAATCTCAACTGCGAGGTTTTCGATTCTGACTCGTTCGCGTGGAAGAGACTGCATGATTTGGAATTACCGAGTGACGAGCTTCTCGGCAGATCAGGTAAACCGGTATCGTCGTACGGGTTCTTGCATTGGTTAACGACGAAAAACAAGGTGCTTCGGTTCTGTATGCGAACCGAAAGTTGGTCTCTCTTTCCGGTTCCGGACGGTTTAGTAGGCGATAAGTGTCTAGCTTTGGTCAGCTACGAAGGAAAGCTAGGTGTGGTGAATTCGAGAGAAGAAGGAGATGGTATATTATGGGTATTGGAGAGCAGTTTAGGAAAGTCGTGGGTAAATGTGAAGGATGTGAAAATTCCAGGGGCACAAGGAAGTAATGTTAAACCCCTATGGTTCCCAAGTAGCGACGTCGTATCAATGGTGGGTTGTGATCGGTTATGTCTCTACAACACGAATAGCAACAAGTCTCGATATTTGCATATGAGGACTCAAGATTTCTTCCGTCGCTATTATGGCTCGGCCAAAGATTGTTTTATCCCTTTCTATTCTAATCACGACACTGTTGGTTTGAATAATGATCGGAAGAAGAGAGCGTAAGGCCCAATTTGTTCAAGAATATGAAGAAAAATAGAGAACGATTGTCTTGTGTTACAAGTATTTTATAATGTTATCAGATGGTTAAATCGTTATTATTATTATTTCATATCCCAACTCCAATATTATTACCTTCTTATTTTATGTATGCTTTGGAACAACTTCGTACATCGTTTGTAAACCAACCACAAGGCAGTAACATACTATACCAAATCCGGAAACCGGATATCCGACTGTTGAATGTAGCAATTTGAACTATTGTTTCCGGTTTAACCGTGATCCGGACAAACCCTATATAAGGTATAAAATCGTCAAGCTATCTATGCAATACAAGAAAATTCACATACGATTGTTGCTACACACTCATATGCGAGGTTTTTGATTCTGATTCGTTTGCGTGGAACTACCAAAAGGCGAGTTTTTACGGATTTCAAGCGTACCGGTATCGAATAACCGGTTCTTGCATTGCTTAACAACGTCAAACAAGAATGTGTTTCAGTTTTGTATGAAAACCGAAACATGGTCTCTCCTCCCACTTCCAAACGATTTAACGAACTCTTGTCCTCTTATTTTTAGCAAATCAGGAAGGTAAGCTAGGCATAAATCTTTGGGTTTTGGATAGCAATTTTGGAAATTCACTTTTTGGTTCAAGCAATCAAATTTGTTACTTGGTTAAACTGGAGTTTCATCTTGGTTTAGGCATATGCTAAAAAAAACATTACGAAACTAAGAGGAACAAATACAACAGCAAATACTAAAGGACATCTCTGCACAAAAACCTACTTTGTCCATACATTACATGACCCACATAAACCAAACCGGTTTTCTACATACACCTTCCCAAAAACCTACATTAAACCGGTTACCATATTTTACAAACAACATTCACCAACTTCTCTTACATACCAAGTTTCCCCTAAACTCAAACCGCACCAAACCAAACTAAAATCGATGAAAAATCACTAAATCAATTAGCAAAACATAACCATCTTATCGGTTTGGTTCGGTGTGGTCCAAGTTCAGTCTGAACTTTCAGGCTTTTTACTTACCAGTGGATCGATTGTTGCCTACTACCAACTTACTTGTCTTAGCTGATTCATTGCGCGGTGGCGCCGTTGTGACTGGCCGGACACCTGATGCCGGATGACTTCCAGGAGGAAACAGTCTTGGAACATCGGAAGCTTCTGGCCAATCAGAGACTCCCGGAAGCGGATTAAAATCAGCTGCGTAAGCTTGAAGAGAACTTTCTGTACTGTAACAGTCATTTACATACTGCAAATGGTCACTGTTCATCATCCTGCAAACCGCCAACACATGCGAACACGGAAACTTGAGAAGGTGCAATATCCCACACGTGCAAACCCGGTCAATGAGATGAACAACAAATCTCTTCTTTCCAACTTGCATCATTTCCGTCACTAGAAACCTCACTCCAGTCTTGTCTAATGGCAATACATCGTGTGTTCTGGAGGTTACCTTGTACTCTTCAAGCTTTGTTATGACATGTTTAGCATACTTGTCTCCACTGTTTAGTGATTCGCCGAGAAGACCACGTTGAGATATGAAAAGCTCTGCCACGTGATCAAAGATTAGCAAGATACAAGTTGTGATTGGAAGATCATGGACATAGTTTATGAAACCGTAAGTTGTAAAGATTAAGTTTGTATCCATGATTCCGAATCTCAGCCCGCCATCATCATGAGCCAGAGCCCACTGAAGCGGATGTATTTTGTCCAACCATTTTCGAGCCTCCGGATTCATCTCTTCGATTTTCTTCAAATAGTAATCGAAACTTGAAATGCACCCCGTGGATCCAGCCTTGTAGACAAACTCTGTCATCAGATTGTTACTGAAAACATCATAAAATTTGAAGCACAAATGCCTAAGACAGAACCGGTGTTGCACCCACTGACACTCAGGTTCGTTAACAACTGCAACTATGTCAGGATTCAGACTTGTTATTAGACAAAGTTTTTCCCTTTGCGTTACTTTCTTTCTGATGCACGCAAAGAACCAACGCCAAGAATCAGCTGACAAACTTTCTTGGGTAACAATTGCAAACGCAAGCGGAAAATGTAGGTTTTCGGCATCAAATCCTGCGGCAACTAACATGTTTACAGGGTATTTACCACTCAAGGTTACTGTATCCACTATGATCACAGGTCTGCAGTAAGGAAACCCTTCAGCTGACTGCTGAAACGCCCAAAACACGGAACGAAAGGATGCATGTTTGGGATCAGGAAAAAGATCATATTGCCAATCCATTAGCACCTTATTAGATGAGCAAAGAGTAGCCATGAACTTGGGCAATACGCTAAAACTCTTGTCCAAATCTCCCGAAATTGCAGTGATCGCTTTCTTTTTAGCATTCCTCATATTAATACGCGAGACTGTATAGCCAAATTCTTCTTTCACCCACTTGTTTAGCTCTGCAATTGAGAGCGCGGGCTGAGCCTTTATTAGACATTCGATTTCACCTGCCAAAAAATCTGAGCACACATCTACTGGCTCACAAGTATGAGGACCTCTATAATTTGTTATTTTGTAGCCATTTCCCGTTGTTTTAGCTGCTTCGAGACTCCATCCGCATTTTTGTACTCCCTCTCCACAGGCTGCTTCGAGACTCCATCCAAATTTTTTTACTCCCTCTCCACACACTCTCCTGGTCGTAGAAGAATCAGGAAACTCAAAACAATCATAATACTTTCGTTGCCTTCTACAAGAGTACAGCTTCACTGCTTTATCGAGCTCGTTTTTATCTCTAAATACCATCCCAACGTGCAACTCACGTTCATCAAGCCATGAACTAGAGAAAATCAACTGCTTTTCGCAGAGGACATTTGTTGGACCAGGCTTTTTCATATTCGAATTTTTCTGTACTGCCTCATTATTGCCACCTTTTCCACAGCTTCTGTCATACATACTCTCCTCATCTTCAATCCACCCGTTATTGTTATACTCCCGCGGAGTTCTTAACGTGTTACCTCTCACAGTTACATTTACATCAGCATCAACACAAGCATCCTCTTGTCGAGGGCGTTTTCGCATCGCCTGATTCGCCAAGGAACTAGCCACATGATCTTCATCAGAAACCGGTTTGACCTCTAAATACAGCTCAAGATTGTTGATGGAAGGATGATAACTTGGAACCTCAAGCATGGTCTCAAGGCTACAATCATCGACAACGGGCAAACGCATATACTTCACCCTAGATTGTTGAACAATGTAAGGGTACCTACCAATCAAATCAATCTGAAACTTTCCCTTTTCAAAACCAGTGACTCGATGCAGATCATCCAACAATTTGGGTAACTCAGTTTTGCTTTCAACTCTGATCACTCTTGGAATCGATCCTTCGTAGAATGGACCATCAGGGCCATCTTTTATGCAACCATTCCAATAACAGAAGACCGGAATCTTTCTTGTATCCATGAAACCTTGAGAAAATTCAAAGAGACACGAGTATTAATTAAGGATTTGAGTCGAAATTCCCCAAAGCCATGTTTGTGATTTTGGACGAATGAGAAACCCTAAAAGCTCAATTTCATTAGATAACAGTAGCAGCAATAACAAGCAATAAAGGAGAAAGCTTTCTAAGAGATGAACACAGCAAAAGGATAAACCCTAATATTTTAAATAAATTATATACAGACTGCGACATTTTGGAACTAGGAGGATAAAAAGACAACAACTTTAGGGCGGGAAAAGCTCAAAGAGAAATGTATCATAAGATACACAAAGACAATGTTGGTGATTTGAGAAACCCTAAAGCTCAATTTCATATGATGATAGTAGCAGGAACACTATAATAATAATACGCCATGGATGAAAACAATAAAGGAGAAAGCTTTCTCAAAGAGCAATAAAAACTCACTTCACCTGAAAAATCAGCTCTTCCGCCGTTGGCTTCAGTGATTTCGCCGTGAAGGAAGTTTTTTTTTTTTATCTCACTCAGTAAATTTTTTTCTTTTATCCATTGTAAACGAGGAACAGAGTAAATAAATATCAGAAATTTTTTATTTTATTGACGTTTAAAACTTAAAAAACAATCATTTTTTGCTTCTCTCTAATAAATTTATTCTTTTACTTATGTTTTTTCCCATTTTTATTTTTTCGATTTGGATTTTTCAAAAAATTGGTTTAGTTTGAGGCTTTGAGCAATGCAGTATCAAACCTTCTTTACTCTCTACAAACTCATATATTTGTTATCACACTTCAATACAAACAATTCAACCATCTATTTATAGGCTTTACAATCGGACTTCTCTTCATAAACTCCTCAAGTATCCCTCTTCTCATCCTCTTTATCAGTCTTCCTCTTCCTGTAGTACACTCTGTTGAGCTTAGCTGATTGATTCATTGCGCCGGACGACTTCCAGGAGGAAATAGTTTTGGAAATTCCGAAGCTTCCGGCCAATCAGAGACTCCTGGAAGCGGATTAAAACCAGCTGCGTAGACTTCAAGAGAATTTTTTGTACTGTAGTAGTCATTCACATACTGCAAATGATCAGTGTTCAGCCTCCTGCAAACCGCTAAAACGTGCGAACACGGATACTTGCAAAGTTGCCATATCCCACACGTGCATACCTGATCACTGAGATGAACAAAAAATCTCTTCTTTCCAGCTTGCATCACTTCCGTAACCTGAAACTTTTGTCCGGTTTGGTCTGCTGGCAATACATTGTGTGTTCTAGAGGCTGCCTTGTACTCTTCAAGCTTTGTCATGACACGCTTAACGTACTTGTCTCCTGTGTTAACTGATTCACTGATAAGACCACAACGAGATTTGAAAAGCTCTGCCAGGTGATCAAAGATTAACAAGATGCAGGTTGTAATTGGAAGATCAGGAGCTTTGTTTATGAAACCGTAAATCGTAAAGATTAAGTTTGTCTCCATGATCCCGAATCTTATCCCACCATCATCATAAGCCAGAACCCATTGATTCCGAGGTAAATGGTCTAACCATTTCCGCGCTTCTGGATTCATCTTTTCGATTTTCTTCAAGTAGTAATCAAAACTTGATATGCAAAGAAAAGGCCAATTCTTTGCGTTACTTTATTTCTGATGCACGAAAAGAACCAACGCCACGAATCGGCTGACAACTTTTCTTGGGTAACAATCGCAAACGCAAGTGGGAAAAGCCTGTTTCCGGCATCAAATCCCGCGGCAACCAACATTTTCCCAGGGTATTTACCGCTCAAGTGTACCGTATCCACCATGATCAGAGGTCTTAAGTGAGGAAACCCTTCAATTGACTGCTGAAACGCCCAAAACACGGAACGAAAGGATGCATCTTTGGGATCAGGAAAGAGATCATATTGCCAATCCAAAAGCATCTTATTGGAGGAGCAAAGAGCAGCCATGAACTTGGGCAATACGCCAAAGCTCTTGTCTAAATCTCCCAAGATTGCAGTGATGGCTTTCTTTTTAGCGTCCCACATATTATCACCGGAGACTGTGTAGCCAAATTCCTCTTTCACCCATTTGTTCAGCTCTGCAATTGAGAGCGAAGGCTGAGCCTTTATTAGACCTTCGATCTCACCTGCCAGAAAATCTGAGCCCACAACTGCTGGCTTACAAGTATGTGGACCTCTGTATTTTGTTATCATAAAGCCAGTTCCCTTCGTTACATCTGCCTTGAGAATCCATCCGCAGCCATTCTTGCACTCAAAAGTAGCGGAAGATTCGTATGCATGGTACTCTCGTTGCCTTCTATCAGAGTACAACTTCACTGCATTATCCAGCTCCTCTTTATCTCTAAAAAGCATCCCAATATGCAACTCACTTTCATCGAGCCATGAACTAGACAGAATCAACTGCTTCGAGACACTATCACTGAGGCCTTTTGTGGAACACGGCTTTTTCATTTTCAAACCATTCTCTGCAGCCCCATTATTGACACCATTCCCACAGTTTCTGTCATCTGTGCTCTCCGCATCTTCAATCCACCCATTGTTATCCTCCGGCGGACTTCTTAACGCGTTATCTCTGACACGCGCATTTACATCTGCATTAACATTACCATCCTCTTGCCGACAGCGCTTTCGGGTCGCCTGATTTGCTAATGGAGACCCATCATAAACCACCGATTTGACCTCTAGATAAAACTCCACATTGGTGATAGAAGGATGATAACTTGGAACCTCAAGCATGGTCTCAAGACTAGAATCATCCACAACGGGCAAACGCATATACTTCACCGTAGATTGTTGAACAATGGAAGGGTACCTACCAATCAATTCGATCTGAAACTTTCCCTTTTCAAAACCAGTGACTCGATGCAGATCATCTAACAATTTGGATAAATTAGTTTTGCTTTCAACTCTGATCACTCTTGGAATCGATCCTTCGTAGAATGGACCATCAGGTCCATCTTTTATACATCCATTCCAATAACAGAACACTGGAATCTTTCTTGTATCCATGAAACCTTCAGCCAATTCAAAGAGAGAGAGAGATAGAATCAATTATGGGTTTGAATCGAAACATCCAAAGCCATATTCGTGATTTCATAAACCCTAAAGCTCAAATTTTCATAAGATAACAGTAGCAACAACACTAAAACAATACGCCATGTAATATAAAAGAGAAAGCTTTCTAAAAGAGAAAGCTTTGGAAACTGTGAGGGTACCGAAAGCCATGTTCATGAATTGAGAGACCCTAAAAGCTCAAGTACGCCATGGAAGACAACAATAAAGGAAAAAGCTTTCGAAACAAGAAGCCAAAGGATCAAATTGTAATTTTTACTTGGTCACTTGCAGAAGAGCGTTGTTCCGTCGCCGTCTTGGGTGATTTCTCCGGCGAAGAAAAACACTAGCTTTCTATTACACACCATTTGTAATGGTTTCGAAAACTCCATCGTATCTGTCACACAATGTGTTCCATTTTTGGGTCTCTCTCTCTCTTCTGAGAGCTTAGTTTTGTAGTCAAATTGATTTTGGTATAAACTTTCATATTTTAAAATTAAATTTGAAACCAGAGAGATTTTACTTAACCGAGATAAGTAAACCAGCATTGAACTGTACCGGACTAGAATAAGGCATGACTTATATATCTCTATAATATTATTTAAATTGACATTTTTGAAAATGAACATTGTTTTGTAAGTTATTATATGAAATCTCTATAATATTATTTAAGAAAACATTTTTGAAAATGAACATTATTTTGTAAGTTATTACATGAAATGCCATTACAAATAAAAATAATTGAAATATGAAATGATATAATTGTCTTTTATAATTAATGATAAAAAAAATGGAAAGTATTTATTTTGCATTAAAAATGTTATATACTATATATTTTTAAATAATAATCAATTCATATATATTTAAAGAAAAAATATATATTTGAAATCTTGATATATTTTTCACTATAGTTTATTATATTTTATTTGAATTTATATCAAAATAAAAGTTGAAAAATATTTTACTAATTTTATAAAAAGTTAAACAAAGCAAATTGATTTTTTTAAGAGTTCGTAAACTAACCACAAAACTAGAGTCATTAAACGGTGCATAATATAATTATGTTTTCAAGATTATAGATTTTACGGGTTAGCCCGAAAAATAATTTAGTCCACTACAAAATGGGATAAATGAACAAATTATTCCGTTTGACAACTCTATCTATAATCATGAGTTAGACTTATACATATTATAAAATTCAAATAAAAACAATTTTCTTATAAAAATATTACCCCAAGTTATAAAACCAAATTTTCTTAAATTTTAAAGCAATTTCTTTAAAAAAAAACTTATTCCGCGCTAATAATAGAGCGGGTTAAATCCTATTAGAGTACATTTGACCACATTCAAGACGATAAGCTTCCAATTTCAGATGAAGAGAATGATTACAAAAAATCATAAACATATCATATTAGTTGTTATTTTTGTTTGTGAAATGTACATTCAGACAGAAAAAAAAAAAGCATTAGACATTTCAACTTTTTATTAAAATTTAAGAACAAGAAGAAGAGAACAAGTTTTTAAACACAAACTGTTGCTGAATCAAAAAAATGTTTGTTTGTTAGTCCATGTCCATGGCATACTTCTGAGTCCAGTTTCTTGCAGTAGCCTCATACTTGGCTCTGTCAGTTTTGTACATGTGTGCAATCTCTGGCACCAACGTACATGTGTGGAAACTCTGGATCGGATCCATTAACAGCGAACATATCGAGAGCAAGACCTAGCAATTGCATAATCATTCCATGGAAGTTAGAGAGCAGGCTAAGAAAAATGTAGATGATGAACCTGAACAAACATTCAAGAGACCAAATGTTTGTGAAATGGAAGCAATTTAACATATCGAGAACAAGACCTAGCAATTTCATAATCATTCCATTAAAGCAGGCTAAGAAATGTAGATTATATAATCTTCCTATATCTTTGGAACATAAACAACATTCAAGAATCAATGTCTGTGAAATGAAAGCTAAAAAATGTAGATAATGATATTTTTGGAACATAAGCGAACACTCAAGAACTGACTTTTGTGAAAGATGAGACTCACCTTGGAAATGGTGAAAGCAGGGCTCCATTGTTCTTTCAAAATGTCATGGCAAATGCTTCCGTTGCTGTTGATATTAGGGTGAAACACCTTTGTCCTAAATGTAACCTACAATAGAGAAACAACACAAAAACGTGTCAACCTTCAAGGAAAAGAACAAAATATACCACAAAGGAGTGCTGGTATCTTTGATAAATTGCTCAAGATTTAGTACCTTTGGTGGTTTGAAAGGATAATCGCGAGGGAGGTGAATGGTAACGAGGAACACACCGCCTGCATATGGACTCTCTGCAGGACCCATAATTGTAGCTTGCCAATGAAACATATCCTCAGCAACCGGACCTAAGCAATAACAATAAGGCCAAACCTAAGCAATAACTTAAGAAAACAAAGAAACTCAAATTTACCGGAGGAAATTGGAATATCTCTGATTTATGAATGGATCAAACAGAAGAGAACAAGAATCTGCGATTTTGCACAAACCTGCACTGCTGGAGGTTAGAGGGTCTTCCTGGAGATCCTTGAGCTCCTTCAAGATCCGTTTCAACGCCATTTTCACACTGAAAAATCACTAAGAAAATAAATCCAAGTTTATCACACAAAGATCCTCCAAAATCGATATACGATTCAGTCTCTCTTAGAAGAAAAAAACGAAAGAGAAAGTTTGGGTTTTTATGTTCAACTTTGAGTTTGGACATATTCCAACTTTGACTTTAGTTTTCCAAACCACACGCAACATTGGGAAAACTAAAGTCAACCGTTAAGTGACTGACGCGAAAGAAGACGGAACCGTTACAATATCTCTCACGCGCCGTCTTCTTCCGCGTCACTCTCTCCTCCTCGCCGGACCAAGGGTGGCTGATCAAATCCGACACGCCGATCTCCTCTCATGGAGATTTTAGCGAGATTTCCGTCCGCCGATTGAAGAGGGATTAACATTGGTGATGGAGAAGGAGAAGAAGGTGGAGAAGCTCGCCGGAAAGTGAGTTCCGGGTTGTCGGAATCTGACGGGATTAGAGTATAAGACTTTTTCAAAGATGATCTGTATTTCATTTTGACGAAGTGAACTGTACCGGACTAGAATATGTACGCAGATCCGGTTTAGCCAAATTTGAGAAAACCATATTCATATTGTTAAATGAATTTGAAACCAGCGAGATTTTACTTAACCGAGATAATTGAACTGTACCGGACTAGAATATCATACTATTATTTGTGAAGTCATAATCTGATGCGGCGTGCACACATCGATTCTCCCTCATTCGAGCACTTTTGAGATTATTTGTCATATTTTCATTCGTTACGCTCTGGTGACGTGTCTGCATCACTTAAATCGAACCAACGCTGAGTTAATCGTATCGTTTGGTTTAGATATCAACCCAATTTTTTTTAACACATGTTCGGTTTAATGTTCTAGTCCGTCGGCGATTTTCTTAAAAACCGTTCCTGGAAGTTTTACTAAAACAGACGTTTGCTAAAAACGGTTTCGAGTTAAACGTTATAAAATTAATGCTTGTTCCTTTGTTACTTGCTGAAAATGCAATTGGTTTGGGTTCGTAATGGGTTGTCTCAACATCGGTTAGTTTTAGAGCCTATCTAAAACCAAGCTGGGATAAAATCAGTTGGTTGGTTCATTATAAAAGGAACGTCAATTTACATTTATTAAACCAAAATCTGTCACAATATTTATTATCTTAAGTATATTC